>OMKY01221040.1:0-22827 GCA_900302395.1 Bregmaceros cantori
AAAACAACGTGGGCAAATTCAGCGTTGAAAAGACTTCATTGATTCAATGTCAAAACAACGTGGGCAAATTCAGCGTTGAAAATACTTCATTGATTCAATGTCAAAACAACGTGGGCAAATTCAGCGTTGAAAAGACTTCATTGATTCAATGTCAAAACAACGTGTGCAAATTCAGCGTTGAAAAGACTTCATTGATTCAATGTCAAAACAACGTGTGCAAATTCTGCGTTGAAAAGACTTCATTGATTCAATGTCAAAACTACGTGGGCAAATTCAGCGTTGAAAATACTTCATTGATTCAATGTCAAATTGATGTAGGCAAATTCAACGTTGAAAATAAAACATCTATTCTAAACTGATTCAACATCAGGTTTTGAATAGTTGAAATGATAACTATACTTACATATTTAATCAACATAACTCTTTCAACCTCAACCAAAAATAACCAATCTGACCAAAATTCAACATTGAATAAATGTATTTTGCTATCTGGGAACTGAGCCATTAGGAGGATTGCCTTAATGTGGGCCCTTTTTGCAGCTTCCTAATGTGGGACAGTCCGTTGCATAAGGAGTGATAGTAAAATGTAGTGTTGAACAGTTGAATTTAATGTTAGACACAACACCATAGTTTGCTTTTACCATAGCTTCACTGACACTCATAAGTTTATGGAGGAGCCAGGGCCAATGGAGCTTAAGCATCCCACATTATGCTCTAATTATGCACATTAGGACAATCCACCCTAATTAACTATTATATACAATACAGTTTAATCAGCTTACCTTAATTGCATATTTTTAACAAAAGTTTGACAAATTCAAACCCAATGTACGAGCAAACGCAACAAATAACTTTATCGCACGTGGTTAATCATTGACGGGAATATCTTCTTTTTGGTTCCATTTGATTTCCGATTTTCGTTGCACTTGGCAAGCAGGAGAGAATTGTGCAGATTTGTGGCGATAAGTCTACAAATTATGATATAGTTATGGAACACAGTTCTGCAACCGAAACCATTGTATTGTGTTGCGTGGAATGATGAAATCACATTTTATCATATGAGCATGAGTGCATTGACTGGCATTGCATTGCCAGGGGGTTGCTTTAATGTGAATTAGTATTCATAGTATTAGGCCTATTGTAATCATTAATCATCGCAATTTCTAATATGCAACGATGGATATCTATTGACCATATATACTTCAATTGATCTGGGAGACTATATATAGCAATCTATCGCTAAGCGTGTAAAGCAATTTGCTAATTTATGCTATATAGTATACTATATATTGCAACTATATATTGCATTACAATAGCACTGTCTCAGATCATGACAACAAACACAAGGTGCAATAATAGCAGCATGTATTTAAGAATGAAATGCTGCTATATTGTTGCATCTTTATGTTTCTTGTTTCACTCGTAAATACTATTGACTACATACTATGACGCTTGCACCGTTTACCAAGATAAAAATCCTGGTCTGTGAACTTATACCATTGACAATGTGAAGGTTTTATATTAGACTCTTGTCTTGATTTTGCTGTGCCGACTCCGCCGAGGTCTTCCGATCGAGCATCGCGTGCGAACTGCACATGGGGTATACATTGCGTGCGAGGAATTTGTGCGCAGCGTGTGGTCTGTCTTCATGGGGAGGTAGGGCTCTTCGGTCCGTTATTGTCTACCCGGCCTTATTATGATCCATAGCGTGGTCTATTGGAATTGTGTTGTTTAGACTTTACACGGCAATCCATATGGGGCCTGTAGCGTTAGACGATGCACGCACATCCAGCTGATATTTTTGTTCTCGGCTAATTGCGGTTGATGGTTGCATAAAAAAATCGAAATATATCTAAATAACAGTTCACGTCGTATCTACACGCAGGTGTGTACGGGTAACACCTATTTTAACGTATTTGAACCAACTTTAATGTTTGTAAAACTTCCAAAAAGTAGGCATTAATTTGGGGCGGTATTTCATTCCAAACATTCCCAGGACACTAACACCACATATCCCTGAAAATCCATTGCATGTTGTTAATATGACTAACTTTTTACACGCCATGCAGACTTATCTAATTGCGTCTTAATCCTGTGTCGGGAACAAATAGTGGCTTGCTAATAAAGCCAAATTATTGTGTGTTTTAACACTAGCCAAATTCTCCTTGTCACACAAGTCTCTTCCAAATGCATTTATTAGAAATCCCCGCACCAATTTATTATATCCAAGAATATGAATCAATGCAAATATAGACAGTCATATAACCCAAGCAGGAATTATAGACAATTATTACACGGATCAGATAACCAATAATGAGCTGTTTTATAGGCACACGCCCAGCTCGGGAGAATGAATATTGAAAGGAATTAATCTTGGGCTTATAATGAAACTGTGCGTCCTCCAAGTTTTGGTGTTGGAATTAACGTTCATCACTGTGCCTGGCGCTTTGTCGGCGACGCGACTCGTGTCGTTAAATACTATCTTTTGTCCTGCACCGAGCGTTGAGCATCGAATCACGTGCCACAATCCCGTGTAGGCTATTACAAGATGTCACGTTAAAAATGGCGCATGTGCGAGCAACACGCAGATAGGCGTGTTCCATGCGGTAAAAAAGTAAAACTGGTAAATTTGAACAAATGCATAATTGATTGTTACGAAACAACGCCATGGACATAATTCACATGTCGCAAATTGTGTAGACGCGTGGAGCTCTAATCTACAATTCTTTAGTTCATATTCATTTGGGACTACACAATTTGACATATATAATGACATTTTAATGCAACCATAACGTATATATGCGCATCACAGCAATGATCATGAAATAGAATATGTTTGGGTGTCAATATGCTCATTGGCTTTATTTACAATTTTGTAAAATTTACTATAAAAACGATGACAAAAGCATAGTGTATTACAACATATATAATTCAACAAAATAGTTAATATAATTGTTATTATAGATTATTGTTCCTTCCTCAGAGAAAATAAATAAAAGTGAACTATAACGACTAATAATAATTATAATTACAAGACTCTAACGCTGTAGCCAACTAGCCATAAGAAGGTCCTGTTCCTCCATTCACCCCAACTAAAAAAAGAAGAAAAAAAATTGGCAGCGGCTCTGGTAGAGTTCCTGCGGTGTCATTGGATCCCGCGACTCGCCACGGCTGTCGGCCAGCAGTGTATGTCAAAGGGATCGGTAACGCTAGCATCGAGAGAACATCTCTATCTACCATCTCCATCCTCCGACTCCCCGGCTTCACCCCAGCCTTGCCGGGCTGGCCTCGCATAACCGTTGCCGTGGCAGCCGACCAGGGGTTTCCATGGCAGCGTGGTCGTGTTCCCGGCTCGCGGCGTGTTTTTGACCGGTCGCCGCGACCACCGTGGATTTGAGATGTTTTTTTTTTTTACAGAGAAGTGACAGGGAGCTTAGTGCGGAAAAAGTACAATTAATTGATTAAAAAACAGATCCGTTTATTGTTCTTTAATGAGACGAAGCAGGCTACACCAGAAAAAAGCGTATTTTTTGTTATAACAACTGCACTCTTACATACATTTTTACAGTCATTTTGACAGACTCCCTTTGCATTAACACCACACAAATCTATAAACTCAATGGCTTCTTTAGAGTTAATTGGAGAGATGCTCCAGTTCTGCTCATGTATGTGCAGTATATTTGTATATGTTCAATATCTTTGAGGGTGTATATGTGTCTGGCCTGCGTGTATATATGGAGCTCTATACTCACTAGTCACTAGTTACATGTAACAGTTCTGGATTGGGGTGATAAAATATAGGGTGGATTGCCCTAATGTGGGCCCTTTTTGCAGCTTCCTAATGTGGGACATTCGGTTTCCTAAGGTGGAACAGTGAAATGTAGCTTTGAACAGTTGCACTTAAAGTTAGACACATTAACATAGTTTGCTTTTAACATAGTTTCACTGACATTCATTAGTTTAGGGAACAGCCAGAGCCACTGTAGCTTAGGTGTCCCACATTAGGGAGAGGCTCACAACAGGGCAATCCACCCTATGTCGAACATTCTTAGGGAGTAACTGATTACATGGAATGTAATTAAATGACATGGAACTAGCTATACATCTGCCAAGAGAAGGTATGAGATTGGCTTGTTATTTGACAAAAATTGTGGGTTGTTTAGAGCACATTAATACACACGACATGTGCTGGTTTGCAAGTAGCTCTACATACACATACTCTCAATGATATGTCATGCTATATAGTGAACATTTACTGGTCAGGCTGATATGACTATAGCCAATGGGATATGCTTGCTGTGTAACTCCAGTTTTACACTAGGTGCAGTTGTAGCAGGTGTTCTGGTTGTGCTTAGGTTAATATGGCTTGTGATTACAAAACATGCTGCGTATTCATCTGTTATTGTGTCTGCTAAGAGACCTGTACTGCACCCACACTTCTCCCCACCACCAAACAAATTTGTGCCACTGGTATCAGTCTGGAACTGATATTGGGCTTTGGTATACACAGTACACGGCTAAAGCTAAAGGTGAATTCCTCCTTCAGCAACAACAAACATCCAAACATGGGGTGGATTGCCCTAATGTGGGCCCCGTTTTTTACAGCTTCCTAATGTGGGACAGTCAGTTGCCTAGGTGGAACATTGAAATATGCTGTTGAACAGTTGCACTTAATGTTAGACACGTTACCATTGTTTGCTTTTACCATAGTCTCACTGACATTCACTAGGGAGAAGCCAGAGCCACTGGAGCATAGATGTTCCATATTAGGCTGTGGCCCACTTTAGGGCAATCACCCTTCATGTAACTAGTCAGTGAGTAGTTAACCTGCATGTACGCTGTAGTTTCAGCTACGTGTTTGTGTGTGTTAGGGTGGTGTGAGTGTGCATGCCAGTTAATGTCATATAAAAGTTGTTGTCATAAATGTTCATAAATCACATTTGTGCACATTGTCACAGAACCCTGTAAAATCTCTTGCACATATGTTGTATCCATTGTAATTGATACATTTATACTTGTTATATATGCATGTACATATGTTAGGTCCGTATGGTGATAAGAGTTGTTCGGTCTTAAATATTCTTGTTAGATTTAATCTGTCACTCTCCAAGTGTTGGAGGAAATATTTACCTCATCAACATGTTCCATGTAGGGTGAATTGTTCTAATGTGGCCCCTTTTTTGCAACTTCCTAATGTCGTCCAGTCAGTTGCCTAATAGGGGACAGTGAAAGGTAGTGTTGAACAGTTGAACTTAATTTTAGACACATTACCACCGCTTTTACCATCGCTTCACTGACATTCATTCGTTTAGAGAGGAGCCACAGCCACTGAAGCCTGTGGTCCCACATTAGGCAGTGGTGCATATTAGGGCAATCCACCCTATATGATGACCTCTGCAATAGTGATAAATTCATATAAGAATATAGAATTTAACTACTGACCCAATACTGTTCCATGTAACTAAATTATTTGTACAAGATGAGTGTGTGTGTGTGTGTGTGTGTGTGTGTGTGTGTGTGTGTGTGTGTGCACATCTCAAGGATATTTTTACTTTCCAAGACTATGTTGGGTGGCCTCCACTTGGCCTCATCAGATGACATTTTGCCCTCTGACCTCTTGAGGTGAGTAGGAATTCACAACAAAGATTTAGTTCCTAGCGCGAGATGCGCTGCACGCCCCTTCGTACGATGCGGGGCTCCGCGCCACACGCCTCCCTCCAACCCCTTACCGGTCCTTGCCACTTCAGGCTTCAGTGCTACGCTTTTCTCGGAGATTCATAGTTTGTTTTTTTTAGTGTCACATATACAAAACAAAAACAAAAAAACGTTTGTTATATACAACTTGCTGCTCAGCCGTCCACTCCATCTCTCTTTCTGTCCAAATCTTGGTCCTGGCCAAAGCCACAGGAACAAATTTGTGATCCGCCAGTCATAGTCCATAGGTATAGCATTTTCCAAACTTTTTTTTTCCTTACCAAATTCCTAACATGCATCTGGGAGTGATGTGGTTGCTTGTTCCAGGGGAAAAGAGGCGACATGTGCGATGTGAAACTCGAGGTGGCTAAGCGTTACCGCCCAGATAGTAATTCTTCCTTAATTGAGAGGGGAGAATAGCACTGATCTGCTTCGTCTTGTAACTGTAATGTCCTATTTTCCCACCCTTGTCACGTGAAATGTGCCCTGTTGAAAACACCTGCAATGTGAGAATCGCATAACGCCATTTTTAGCATGCGTTGATCATCACTTCTCAACTGGGTCCTGCCATGTCCATGTGACACAAAAACAAGAGAGTCATAATAAACAGCAATGAATCAATCCTAGTCATTCCGCTTTTTTGAAATTGTCATGTGGATGTGTATTATTATTATTATTTTTTTGCGTGGAATTTAACTTACAAGTGCCTGCGATATTGGGGAACTACTTGTATCGAATAGTAGCAGAAGAAACAAGAGTTAACCAGATGGATATAACTAGTTACATTCACATGTAACTTAAAATCTTGCAGCCTAGTACCAGTTTGATAAACGTGGTAAAATAGAGTAAAGTAGCATCAACTGTTAGCATCTAGCCTACCAATATGCCCTTGAGTATTTTACCAATACAGTTCTAGTAGACCACAATATTGCGTAATCCTGTAACTTGTGATTCTCAGTTGCCAATGATACAAAATAATGAGATGTCAACGTGAACTGGCCCTGTGGCTTCGTCTCACAGCGTGCACAGTTGTCGTGAGATCGATTCCTGTCTCCGGCATATGTATGCTACAGGTCTGCTTCTCTGCTCTTTCGCCCGCCCACCTCCCTTTACACTAAGCCTGTCAATAAAAATGAAAAACGACGCCCAAATTGAAAACTTGAAAAAAAAATTAGATGTCAATGGAGTGTGTCAAGTCAATATCTTTGAAAACAAACTAATCA
Organism: Bregmaceros cantori; assembly: GCA_900302395.1. Lineage (NCBI taxonomy): Eukaryota > Metazoa > Chordata > Actinopteri > Gadiformes > Bregmacerotidae > Bregmaceros > Bregmaceros cantori. Next base: position 6,918 of record OMKY01221040.1, read on the forward strand.
ACGCATGCTAAACATTGGTTTGAGCATGAGAGCTGCAGTGAAAAAGTTATGGCTGTTTAGACTCAAACTAGTTTGCACTTATCAAAGTGTAGGTGTAACGCCCCACTTGTGCTCCGACCCGTGTCTCCAGCATGAAATAACGTTAGTTAACCGCTGCCACAACAGGTCCCTCCACCTGTAGGTCCTGATTAACACTGTTGATATCGCTTATGGTGCAATTCCAATGATTGGGGCTACACATGGGGGTGTTGGGTGCTGGCGGAGGACCAGTGGTTTCAGAGGTTCTGGTGGCTCATACAGGCCGGTCCACCGCATATTGACAGGGGCTCAGATTGGACACAGGGTTTTGCACGGCGGGATACGCGAAGTTAGCGTGCTGCTTGGCTTTTAGCCGCAGGCTGGCCAGACTGGAGTTGCAGGTGTCTCTGTACATGTACGGGCTGGCCGATGTGGCATAGGGGCAGGCGGCGGCCGCCGACACGGCCACGGCTGAGTTGAGCCCCGCCGCCCCGTTGAGGTTGTTAAGGTTCCCGAGGTTGTTGAGGCCGGCGGGCGAGGGGACGCCGGCCGCCACTGCGGATGGCACCATGGCCGGGGACATGTTCATAGAAGGTAACGAGCTAGGGGGAGAGAACATGGGCTGGGAGCTGAGAGGAGACACGTTCATGGAGTTGAAGAAGGGGAAGGTCTTGGCTGACAGCGGGCTGGTGGCCGCTAGGCTCTTGGTCGCCCAGTTGTTATAGGAGTAGCCCGTGTACATGTCATCGTAGGGCTGCATCAGTCCATTGAATTGGGCGCCAAAGCCGTTCTTGCAGAGCTCTGCCTGCTGGTTGCGCTCACGCTTCCGCCACTTGGCACGCCGGTTCTTGAACCACACCTGAAGAGGGTAGACAGAAATGAATGTGTTGGTAAACACAAGCAGGCAAAATCACAGAATCTCATTTTTTTTAAAGTTATTTTTTGGGGGCAAGCGCCATTGTCATTTTTTTGAGAGAGAGATAGCGATAGGATTAGCTCGGAAACTGGGATGTAGAGTCGTGGGGGGGGGAGACATTGCAGAAAAGCCAGAGAGGGGATGAGAACCTGCGGCACTGCTCGACCTAAGGTGATGGATTTGTCAATGAATGGATGTATTCGGTGTGTTAATTCGTGAATTGATTAGATTTTTTTTTTTTTTGAGGCTTTTTTTCAGCTTTGTTTTCGGGGATACACCTTAAGAGTACCATTATCATTAAGAGACTATAGTAAGGTCCTGTCATTTCCTCCATGGAGGAAATGACAGGACTGCTAAGACTACAGAGGGAGAAATATGAAAGGCGCTGGGAAAAATGGTCCTCATACGCATCGGCAATATGAATTCATTTTACTTGTGTCCCTTTTATTTTTATTCTTATTTATTTTTCTTCTTTCCTTTTCTTTTTCTTTTCTTTTCTTTCGTTTATCATTTATTTTCTGTCGAACACACATATATTTATTTTTAAGGTTTCAATCCATTTTTTCTTTTTTTTTTTCTATGAAAAATGCAAAATAAAAAGTATAAAAATAAAAAAAGAGACTACAGTAAGGCACTAAAGCCACTATATTTTGTAATGGACTACTGTAAAGTGCTAGATGTCGTCTGCTTCATGCCTTCCATCCTCACACATAAGGTCCACACAGCAAATGTCTCAAACGTGGACACACGCTCAGGCGCACACAGGCTCACGGTGTAGTGGTTTAGTTAGCACTTATGACAACAGTGAGAGAATACACTGCATTGTCAGGCATTGAGAGCTTTATGTATGCAAAGTGCTTATTTACGAGTTATTTTAATTTTCACGCCTTTCAGAAAGTTTAATCAAGAAATGTATCAAACTATGTTTTGGAAAACGCGAGCCAACTTTGTGGATTCTTAGCCACCATCTTAATTACCGTGCTTTAAGAATTTCTTTTCATTTAATTCAGGTGCCAACCGGCAGATACTTTTTTGAGGCATATATTCATGTTCCCACTCTCTCTGTATGCAGATTGCAATGATCCCAGGAACTAACGTTGTGTTGTCAAACAGTCATATCCAGCCTCTGTTATTAAACCAAATTACTGTTTGAAGAGCTGAATTCCAATGAGAGAAATGTCAGGAGGGCAATTTCCACATTTTGTCATTTCTACCTTCTATATCGGGCCGTTATGAGTCGGATTAGACACCGACGCAAATGACAGTCGCTCCTTCGCCTCACAGCGGGATGGAAAACTGACAAAGTTTTTGCCTTGATGGTGAGTGAGGTGGAGCGGACACCCACGCATACGAGTGACAAGTTAATGAATTCAGTAAGCAGTGAGTACTCTAGTTTTGCAATTATTATAATTCTTTTCTAAGTCTCAAAGCAACGCTGCTAGAAATAGCAAGCTTCACTTTTACACTTTTATTCCATGAATTCTGGGGCTTAGAACTAATATGCATATGTAATATGTGTACAACTGTACAACAGGAAACATTTAGGAGTCATTTTGAACTATGGCAGTAAAACATTCTTGTGAGTCTTCAGATGATTAGGGGGCAAATTGTAAAAAAAAAAATGCTGATTGGTAATTAATGTTCGGACATGTCACATCTACACTCATTTATTGCTCGTTTTGCTTTAAAGACACAAGAAAAGAAACAGAGGCATTTTAAAGTTGCTCATGCCTTGAATTTCCTTTGTCTCCGCTACGGAGGCAACGTTAACTATAGGCAGATGACTACCTGCGCCGGCTGCGCCAAGCAGGTTATGTTTTCGGCTGCGTTGGTTTGTCAGCAGGATAATTGAAAAAGTTGTGCATGGATCTGGATAAAATTTTCTATAGCTGTTGGAAATGACAAACGGAACAAGTGATTACATTTTGGTGCATTTCTGTAGCCTATAAGTAACATAACATAATAGCGTCTCGTTTGACTACTGTTATGTGCTTACAAACTGCAGAAACACGCAGCAGTTGACTCCTGTTGACTAATACAGCTCAGATAGTGTAGTGGTAAGCCCTTCAGTCTGCCAAGCTGGAGACCAGTGTTTGTCACTCAGCTCCGGCAGATCATGAGAATTTTTATTTTCCCACATACCACCAAGAGCGTGCTCGCGTACCACTGGTGACAAGAGATTACATTTTGGTGCATTTCTGTAGCCTAGAAGTAACATAATAGCGTCTAGATGTTTTGGCATCAGTGACCACATGGCCTTGCCGCAGGTCTGCACTCTCTGAGTGCTTCTAGTTTTCATCTGTATCAGTAGAGTATGAATTAGGCCCATTATTAAAGCCAAATATATTGCAGCTGATTTCGGGGTCCTTCATATCAGCTCAACCCCACCCCCACACTCTCTCTATTACCAAATCAACACCTGTTCCTGGTGTGTCCATGTAGTCACGGCTTTAAATAAGAATTACAGAGCATCCACGCTGGTGGCTCCAGACAGCCTTGTTATGGTTGTAACTAAATGCTATTGAACATTAATGCCAGACCAGGGGTGTATGTTACACACCGCTGTTTCCATGACCTGATGACCTGGCTGGAGGGAGAACGAGAGAGAGAGAGAGAGAGAGATTGCTGATCGACAATGCGACATAGAGGGAGACTGTCTCAAATAGAGGGTGGGAGTGATGGAAATATAATAATAACAGATCGGAAGAGTCTGCTGAGGGGAATGGAAGAGAGAGAGAGAGAGAGAGAGAGAGAGAGAGAGAGGGTTGGAGGGAAAGAGAAGAAAGGGAGAGAGAAGAAAGCAAATATGCCGCACTCTATACAGTGTAAATCCCAGTTTGGATGACTGGAGTTTGTGAAAGCTTGACAGCTGCCACAACTTGAACACAACGACTGCTAGCACCAATACAGTGAAGCACTGTTCCTGTTTGTCCAGTGCCTTGGCATTTTCAGCTCTTTTTGGGGTACTACCAGAGCTGGCAACATAGTAAAATGTTTCCGCCCTGCGTTCGTGCTGATTTTTTTTTTCTTCCAAGTTTTTTTTTTCGGTGTAAGCGCCACTTTCCATTTAATAGACAGGATTAGTTGTGGAAGTTGAGATCGGGGGAAGACATCGTAGAAAGGTCTGCGAAAGGAAGAGAGCTCGCAATGCTGCGCACACCTGTGAACTAAGTCACATGTCACATTTTTTGGTCTGAATATGGACCGTAGGGTTATCATATTAACGTATGATAACCCTACTCTCAACCAGAGCTCTGAACCGGCTTAAGGAACGAAAAAAAACCCGAAAATGAACGGAAATTGACTGAATTTTACGAGGAGCGGAAACGGAATAGTAAAAAGATTTCTTCGGAACAGAAACGGAACATTATGAAATCCACAAAGCCGGTTAAAAACATTTTTTTTCTGTTCTCTATATATTTTAACATATCCTATGTCTAGAAGACTATTTCCGTCCACTTTCAATGTTAGTTATCAAGCCCCATGCATCTGGGGCTCCATCTTGTGGACAGACGAGGAAGCGAATGTAATGGCGTTTTAAACTTGGTTTTCACGTTAATACAGTTTGAAAGTCCACCAAATATATTTTGTATAAACTATATCAATTAGGAACTTTAAGAACGAACAAAATGTTTGCGTTCCGAACCAGTTCAGGACCGATATTTTGGTGGCGGAACAGTTCTGAAAAACGTTAGAGATAGGCCTGGCTTCCTTCAGAACGGAATGTCTGAAAAAGAATTTTGTTTTCAAGCCCTGCTCTCAACGTAACTTTCTTTCCATATTGAACTTTACTAAATCACTTCATCTCTTCGCTTGGGTTGATGATGACTCTACTGCCGTGTTCCCTGCGATAGCTTGCCTGCAGTTGCTACCTGTGTGCCAATGCTACCACTCTGTAGAGAGATTACAAATTACACAACAGAACCACTCGTCTGCGCCTCTGTCGCCACACCCAACGGGAGGCAATCTGTAGGCTGGCTCAAATGAGAGACAGTGTTTTCGTTTCTGGCCTCATGTTTTTATTATAACGGGAGGTCACTGCTGTGTTAATAACTGAAGACGTCTTCAAATGGCCACCCCTCCTGCCACGTGTTTATGGACTCATCTCATGTTCACAATTTTTATTTTTGTAATTTTTTAATACTGTAGTAATTTGGGCTTCAGTGCCCAAGATCATTCTGGCATGGAGACCATCGGAGCTGGGATTCGAACCACCAACCCTTCGGCCTTCATTGTTGGCATGGCTGCTCTTACCAAATATATAAATTAGGACGCTCACTCCCTGCCTCTCACAGCCCCCCATCAAGACAGCAAGTTTCACAGGATCAGAGTAATGAATCCAATGAAAAAAGAATGTAATTGAGTGAACGAGACAATATTGTGATATGACATGATATGTGTGTTGAGCAGCAGTTTAGTGCAAATCTTAATAACCAGAACCACAGCGTTTACACACAACACTATATCCTCAAATATAGATTTAAACGAGAGTTGTACGAGCATGCATACAAATTCAATCTCGATTTTCAACTTTTAATTTTGATTGTCTGAAGAATAGGCAAAAGAAAAAAACATTCAATTATTTTTCTTCTCATTCATAAGTCCCCTTGAAATAATGAAAACCAGGAAAATCGAACTTGACAATTTACATTTCTTAAAATGTAATTTAATTAATCGTACAGCCCTAATTCAAACAATGTTTTTTGTTATCAGATAATAAATTAAAATCTACTCAACATACTTTTTAAACAAATCTGGGAAAATACAAAAGTAGCCAAGCTGATTTCTAGTCTATATCTACATACATACGTTTTGAATCCAGGTGGATATTCAAGAAAGAACATGGATTTAGAAGGATAGCGAGGCTCGGAGAACCAATACTATGGCATGGTGGGACCGGAAAACAAGGAATTCTCATGGCTACCTCAATAGCTCACTAGGTCTGATACATATTGCAGTGACCCAAGTTTGATTCCACCCTGTGGCACTGGGCTACTTCCATTTCCTGTCTTTCTCCACTGTACTTGAAAATAACATGAAACTCTTGTGCGTGTGTGTGTGTGTGTGTGTGTGTGTGTGTGTGTGTGTGTGCGTGTCTGTGTGTGTGTGGTCTGCTGCCACGGTTAGCTGTTCTAACCAATGTTGTCACAGTTATTTATTTTTAGCAATATTCACTTTATTGGAAATGGGTTTAACACTTTGATGCACATACATAATATAGAGAACCTGAAATACAATCTTTAAAGCAATCACTTGTTTCATTATTAAACTTCTTACCCACTAGTTAGGAGTTACAGGAAAATTTCTGAAATCAAGTTACCAGTAGTTAATCAAGCTACTTACTAAAACTTTGTGATATCTTTGGCACTAGCAATGTTGGGAGTGGATAGTTGGCTATGCTAGTGGTGCTAGGGGTGTTAAGTGAGAGTCAGACACTCTGGTAATTCAACTGCTCATAACGGCAAGCGCCGTTTTTTATTATTTTTATTGAGAGAGATAGTGACAGGATTAAATCAGAAACTAGGATGGAGAGTCGGGGGGGAGACATTGCAGAAAAGCCGGAGAGGGGACTTGAACCTGCAGCACTGCTCGACCTTGCAGCCACTAAATTTGTTAATTCTGAGATTCTCTCCCTCCCACCACCACACCCCCCTCCTTCCTGCCTGATTTAAAAGTGCAGCAGAATGCAGTTTCATAGAGAAGTGGGGGGAGAGGGGGAGCCGGAGAGAGGGAGAAGAAAGTGTGCCAGCTGAGTGATAGGCACGGGACTTTGCGACTGGTCGCGCGGCATCTTTGGCACTGACCATGGTTCTGAGACGGTTCTGAACACTGACACTCATCATAATCCTTTGAAGGGTTTGTATTTTGATGAATGGACACGGCCAATTGGAACTGAGCTACTTCTCAGCAGCGTTGTTTTACCAATGCTTGTTGAGTGGACGGTGACTAATGAGTTGTGTGTTGGGTAGCGGACAACGAACAATGTGTAATCCGATTACAATAATGAGATCACAAAGAAATAGTACCTGTAGAAAACTACATTTTAAAACATGTAATAAAGGCAACTGTATTATATGGAATAGGAGGGGTTTTTTTTGCGCAATCGCCATTTTCAAATTTTATTGGCAGTGTTAGTGCGAAAGGGGGATGAGAGAGCGGGGATGAGCAGGCATGCAGTATATGACCATGAGGGGAAGCGATCTCAGGTTGCTACATGTGCTGTGATTTAAGGCTTAAGCCACAGCAACAAGACTATGTATGGGGCTGGACAGGGGGCCAGCCCAGATTCCATGCATTTTTATAATCATTCCGTTAAGAGATACAATTCCAATCAATGTAATTTGTAGATGTGCATGCCGCAGAAGTCTCTCTACGAGTTTTTTTTTTACAGACTGTTTAAGCATACTGGAACGGGGCTGGCTCTGTGGTGCAGTGGGTTAGACCTCCTGCACGCATCCAGCCCCATTCATAGTCTTGTGCCTGTGATCGCAGCACGCGCAGCGCCATGAGATCGCTTCCCCTCACAGTCATAGTGCCCACTCTCTCATCCCCCATTCACCCTAACGCTGTCAATAAAAAATGAAAAAATGGACCAAAAATAAATGGAACATAATACATGACTTATAATACTGACAATGAGCTAATGGCATTACCTTACAAATTACAAGAGGGATTGTTTTCAAAAAGTAACGCTTCGTTTCATCTGTGGGGACACTTGTAATCATTAGATTTCCAACACAAGTATAAATATGTTATTTGTCATTTTAGAGCCTATTTTTTTCTTTGAGTAGATATTTTAATAATAACAAATATTATTTTACTTCTTCTCAGGTAAGACATCTCGGTACTTGGGGGGCGCGGTGGCAGAGTGGTTATAAAGCGCGTTCCCCGGACCATATGTGGATTAGTGCCGTGGGTTCTAATCCCCGCCCCGGCTTTTCTGCAATGTCTCCCACGGCCTCTTCATCCCAGTTTCTGATTTAATCCTGTCACTATCACTCAATAAAAAAGAAATAAAAACGGCGCTTGCGCCCAAAAAAATAACTTTAGAAATCTGGGTACTTTTGCCCTCTCTGCCAGAGACCTGACCTAACGTGCATCCGCAGCTCCAGAGTAGAGAGCGAACTAGGAGGAGAACGGGCTATGCTTGCTTGTGGAAAGTGGATAATTAGCTCTGCTAGTGGTGCTTGTGTAGACCACCATTGCACCAGTACATTGAGCCACCATTGCTAGTGTGGTGTGTGTGGTCTGCCGCTCTCTTCAAAATAACCACCAGCCACGGCAGCTATGCGACCTTTGCTGCAGCCAACATTAATGTGATCCACGGTGTCAAGGTGCCTATATTGTCATCTGCCAGCATGCCAGCACAACCCTTTCTATTTAGCCACAGTGACAAACGCTCTGGGGCTGAGTGACGGCCTGTGATGCTCTGACATTTACCCAGGGTATCCCAAATGGTGGTGTGCACCGTGCAGGACACGGACACGGAGCTGCACCAGGCCATATGGTGTCTTTGTGGCTTTTAGAGTTGTGGCTATCCAAAAGCAAATCAAAAAATAAATAAATTGAGGCATCTCTGTAAAAAATGCTATTATAGCAGCCGTCCTGATTGTCAACTCCCTTGGAGTGGAATGAAACGAAGTACGGGAGAATTACCCTGATGTGGGCCAACAATGGTAAATGCAAACTAGGGTAATGTGTCAATACTGTAACATCAAGTTCAACTGTTCAACACTACATTTCACTGCCCTGCCTTAGGCAACTGACTGTCCCAGATTAGGAAGCTACACAAACACATTTAGGGCAATCCCCCCTATTTGTAGAAATAAAACATTATATCACATCTTGAAACATAAGTGCATTCATTTCATTCAGTCCACACGGAAACAAAACGAGGGTTTCATGTGAGAATGGGTTTCAAAAATATTGCGTGCACACAGTAGGGGATTGGAAAGATCTACCGTCCACATGGCTCCGGGATACCACTGCAATACACGTGTCACACCTCTAGATGGACTGTGGAAAATTCACACTGGAACTATAGAAAAAGAAGGTGCTCTGTCTCTCCAGTGCTGTTGTGAATACTGACTCAGATGGGTGAGAGTGAAACTGAACTCGCCAGGTAGCCTGGTGAGCCAGAACCATTGCATGGTCCACGCATTGCACATCGCTAGCCGCTTGGTACGGAATCAATCGACAAATCAGCGGACGTGGGGGGAGTACGAGCTACGCAAGACGTCAGCAGAGTTGGTTCGGTTGTCACACCTCCACGCCACTTCCCACCTACTGACTGCGCAGTGACTGGATAACATGATTTGATTGACACGTTTTTTTTACGTTTCCCTGGTTTTACCAGACCCAATGCAAGCGTTTAGTGATGTGCGATGTGTGGACGATGCGCTGGTTCTGGCTCACCAGGGGGCTACTTTACTCTACAAAGATGAACATTAACCACTATGAACAATATGGCAAATCTATAAGACTTTGGCTGCACCCACCCTGACGCGGGCCTCTGTGAGGTTCGTCCACACAGCGATTTCCTCCCGGGTGCTCATGTCAGGGTAACGGTTTCTCTGGAAGGTGGCCTCCAGCTCCTGAAGCTGCTGGCTGGTAAAGTGGGTTCGTTGCCGCCGCTGTTTCTTCTTTAGGGAGCCATCGTCCACTCCAGACTCGTCCAGGTTCTGGTGAGACTTCTCTGTATCTGTGGCAAACACATGGGAAGATGTGGTCATCTTGATTTGTGTTGCCGCCAAAATAACTTGCCTGATGCACAGCCCAGCTTAGAATTTTGTTGTTCATGTAAGTGTCTGATTTCACAAGCAGGCTCTGAAGGGCCAAAGGAACCACAATTTTTGCACTCCTTTAACAGCTTTACGATCCGCTTGCAACTATACGCACAGTAAGCATACACATACATCTGGAAAGGGAACGTGATTGCGGTGCTGTTAGCGCATGCAGAAGCTCGTGACTCCCTACTCCCTACTGATGAAAGCGTATAAATGTGTATAAATGGGCCTTCAAGGTCACTAGTCAGTTTGCTAACTGGCATAAATGACCAAACGCATGAAATATTCTCGGTAAATTGAATGTAAATCTTAAAGCACAAATAGAAGTTTAAAGGATATTGACCATGGAGTATACAGTCTAGGATATTGACAGTCTGTCCCACCAGGCATGAACTAGGAGGTGTCAGAATGAGCTATCTGATGTGGAATAATGGTTAGATATGTAATGTACCATTGGGCGTTGGCTTTACATGTGTAGATGGATATTGTAATGAATGCACGCGCGGTGCATTCTGGGACGGCACCGTTGGCGACTTTGCATGTGCCTACACGCCCCTATATATAGAATCAGAACGAAGCTTGATAATGGCTGAGCTCAGATATTGTCGATCCGAGTTCCTCTATTCCCCAGCTGCTGCACGAGGGGGCACTTGCATTACAATATGTATGGAACACCTCTACACATGGTACCGTGATTACACATGGTACGTGTGCACAACCATGCTTAACACACATGTACAGTGCCATGTCACACAGCCTATTTGGCAGTGAAAAAGAAAGGAATCATAAAGCAATAACAAAAAGATACATGAGAGAGAGAAAAACAACACATAGGGTTCTGAACAGGGTGTCATTGTTCCATGCTAATTGATCAAAATCTAAAGAGTTATGAAAGGTGTCTGGCAGTGATTATATAACTAATGAGAATGACTAATAATGCGTTCTTAGACACAGGTTTTTGCTTCAGCGCAGTCTTTCCTTATAATCCTTAACAAATTATATTTTCACAGCATACTGGAAATGTAACAAACCGTGACTTCGGCTAATACGGCTAATAGTCCAAATTTTGCCTGCCTTCTGGATGAATATTTTTGTATTACATCGTATTGCCCATATTCCTTCATGATTATGCCTCATGGCATCCCTGCCACACCTTGAATTATCAACTATTTCAACACCAATCACAGGAATTTCATGGCAATATATATATATATATTTAGCTCGACCATGGAAATTTCTGGGAATCAAACTTGGTGTTTGGTATCAAAGTCATTGTGTCACACATGCACACACATACCAACAGACAGCCTTGCCACATGTCCATTTACCCTTCTCTCGCATCATTTCTGACTTTTGCTCTTACTCCAGGTTGAAATACACAGTGTACCATGAGGAATACACTGCAACATATAGATAGCCTGGCGAGCCAGAACCAACAACTCATTCACGCATCGCACATCATTAGAATGGTCATTGGGTCTGGTAAAACTAGGGTAGAAAAATGTGTCACACGCGTTATCCTGTCACAGCGCAGTAGGTGGGAAAAGCGGCGTAGAGGCGTGACAACCAATCTCCGCCAATGTCTCGTGCCGCCTTTACCAAACTCCGCCCACATCTTGCGTCGCCCATACCAAATTCCGCCCATGTCTCGATTGGAATAAATCGATTGGTCAGCCTGTATTGGGGCGACGTCTGCCTGACTTTCCCAGACCCAATGTACCGTCTAGCGGAGTGCGATGCGTGGACAATTCATTGGTTCTGGCTTGCCAGGCTAGCATATAGAGACACAGACAAAATAGTATTTGGAAACAATTGCCCTATTACAACTATTCCAAAGGTTTTATATGGTTTCTATCGGAATCTGGATTTTTTTTAGGCTTCGGCTTTTTGAGTAAATTTGTGCAGGGTCCAACAATGTTATTTTTTATTTTAGGAAGCCACACAACCAAAAGTAATTACAAGTAAATACGAAACCTCTACGAACTGGTACGCAACACCCACGTTTGGGGCCGGAATTTGTGGCGCACTGTCACACCACATTGCATTGCATTGCGCGGTGGTGGTTGCCTTTGACACATGCTTGCGCCCTTTGGCAGGTTTTGTGAATTTTCTACTTTTGATCCTTGTCGCAGTGCAATGAACAGCTGTTGAGCACGGAATTGCAACAGACAGTTGACACAGTTGTGTCAACGCATCTCTCTGCCGTCTCTCCAGAGAAGAGGAGGTGGGTATAGAGAGGGGGGGGAGTGTGTGGGGAGGACACCAGATCGGTGGCCCTCGCTTTATTCATACCTCTTGCTGTAATGCTCTCTTTTGGATTTTTGCTGTTATAATGGTGGTGGTGATATGCTCTTTAACAGTGTTGCCACATTTAATTCTAAAAAGTACTACCAACTAATCCAACTACTGATGATCCACTTCTTTAAACTTTACTAATTTCCGTTAATTTCTTTAGTTTTTACTTATTGGAAATCATATTCAGGGTATGATTTTTACCAGAATTACCTGGGAGGGGGGCAGAGTGGTTGTAGAGTGCACCCCTCAGACCACAGGTTGATCAGTGCCACGGGTTCTCATCCCCTCTCTGGCTTTTCTATCTCCCCCCGACTCATCATCCCAGTTTCTAATCCTATCGCTATCTCGCTCGATAAAGAATGAAAAAACGGTACTTGCCAAAAAAATAAAAATATTAAAGGAAACAGGTGAAGATGGGGGGCAGACATGCGAGAAATACAAAATATCGAACTACCGACTCACCGTGCCATTGAGGCATATATGTGCTTTCCAGCCCTCTGCCTAACCAACTAAGCTACTGGGCAGCACGAACTCGTCTATTCTATGAGAATGGTAATGTAGTTTTGTTAATTTTAGAATAATGATAATTAATAATAGAATTGATCATTATTTTGTAGTATTATTAATATTATTGTTATTATTATTATTATTATTAGTAGTAGTAGTAGTAGTAGTATCATTATTTTGTATTACAGTATTATTATTATTATTATTGTTTTGTATTCTTCATTCTTGTGTATGTGTTCTCCCAATCACTGGCGAGTGGCGGAAGTGGCGTAATGAAGATTTTCGGAGATGTGTCAGGAGGAGTCAAACGTCAAAGTTTGACACGTAGAGGTGGATGTCAAAGCAGCCACCAAAGGAATAAAATGCCATGTGTTTGGAGTTTGGGTTGTATAAAGAGGACCCGCAACTTGTGTGAACATTAGTGGGCACACAGAGGATCGGTGAGCTAAAGATAAAACATATATATTTTTTATATTTATTTTAGAATAACGTGTGGTGTGTCACAGCGTGACATCGTGTATTAGTCTACTACCGTAGTCGTGTGTGATGCGTTGATTACGGCTTGCTAATAGTGTGTACGGTACTAACAACGGCCGCTACAACGGAGTGAAATGGAACTCTTTATAAAGTTGCGGCGGATATCTTCGGCATGATTCATCTTCGGACCGGACCTATGTCGGTCCGAAGGGACTACAACTTGGAGCACCCACACTGCTTTGAACTTTCGGAACTCGTTTTGAGTGACTTCATCAACGGACCGCAGTCTACTCGCAGTCTTCATCGGTGTGCGCCGGAATCAGGTAAGGTGGCCGACTTCTGTAAATGTACACTGTTTGAGTGACTCTGTAGCCCCCACCACCTCACCACCTCAAGAGACACTCTTTTTGATTCTCAAAGGCTTTTGGAGTTCGCACACTAAAACACGCTTTTATGGTATTCTATAACGTCATTAATTAAAGATTGTTAATTATTAAGGCCAACGTAATAAACAATAGGCATAACTTTGATTATTATTAGAGATAATTTACTAGTTACCATTTCACTTGGCACTTTGTTCATAGGTTGTATTGAATGTTGGAGGATAGTAGGATACCCACGAGTGAAGATTAGTAGTAGGTAGAGGATTGGGTGATTTGTCACATCCTCGCAAGGCTGAGTGGGAGGACTCGTCCATGGTGTCTAGAGATCCAGATTTTCCCTTTAAGGGACGCTCATAATATAGCACCTTCTTTCAAAATGACCTGCTTTTTCGTTTCATATGTTTGTTCATCATATACAAGTATGTATAGATATTCCTCCATGCTACGCATCCCACAGATAAACTTTAGAAAGATTTAACTTTTCAAATACATTTAAATGTCACCTCTCTCTTGCTCTCTGTCTCTCTCTCTCTCCTTCTCTCTCTCTGTCTGTCTCTCTGTCTGTCTGTCTGTCTCTGTCTCGCTCTCTCTCTCTCTCCCATTCATGGCAGATTACAGATATCCTACTGTTAGCTAGAATGGGCTGAAAAGTGTCAATAAAGATGTGATTTTGTCAGTGCATTTAAGTGGTACTTTCTGGCATTTGTAGTCTAAAAGATCCAATTTTATTTCTTCGCAAATATTACATAAAATTGTAGTTGGCTTGAAAACCATACTTGTTATATTATCATAGTAAAGGTGCAGATCAAGAGATCGGATCGGAGGTTCGGATCGATCTTCGGATCAGAGCTCATGGATCGCAGATTTTTTTGGATCATCGCAAAAAAAAGACAAGACAAAAATCAATAAAAAGTTTCTCTTTTGTTTGTTAAAACAAAATATATGAAATCAATTTCAAGAGGACGGGGATACTATTTTCTTTTTAACATAAAAAAACAGTTAACAACTTAAAGTTCACATATCTGAGTGGCATGACATCAAGTACATTAATGCACATTATCATCTTCCTAAACAAGTAGAAGTAGGAGAACAAGTTGAAGTGCAATAACGCACATTTTCTTTGCACATCTCTATGTGTAAATGTATATGGTTGTCCGGTTTTGATGGATGGTCTTCTCTGGCGCCTCCTCTCGCTCTGGCTCCATCTGGCGGACAAAAAAACGGCCCTGCACGTCCCTTTTTTATTTTATTTTTTAAGACCAGTCGGCGGTCCACGTGTGTGCCGAACTGTCAGTGGTGTTCCGAGCGGATCACGGATCAACAGTGATCCGTTTCACATAAAGTGTTATAATTCCTGTAGTTATTTAAACTACAATCCAACATAGTGGTATATGTATGCCTGTTAAAACGTGCGTGCTTGGTGTATTGGATCTTGTGTGACGCGGGTGCTTTAGGGAAGCGCGTCCCATCTTGGCCAAAGACCACAAGTAAGATTACTTATCTGGTTTTAAACCCAATAAGAGAGTCAATTTGGACTCTCACAGACACCAGATCTACTGGCATAATAAATGCGAGCAGGAATGGAAGCTCTCTTAATATTATGAATACCATTTGTCTGATGACGATAACGACACCTGTCTGTACTATTAAGACAATGGGTAGATATCGAACACCTGGTATAATAATACAGTCTAGCACAGTTGGACCGCATAAATAACTCGATCGGCCGTCCAACTGATCTCATAGGTGGAATAAGACTCATTCGAGTTATATTGCGACAGGAACGTTCGCTAACTTGTAGAGGTCTTTAATCATTGATCAGTGACCCAACTTAACCGGGTGGTGTTATGGAAATGTGACTAGTAGAGTCACGCCTCCATTGTCCTGATTGGCTACAAGCTGTGACATCATTGGATGTCCCCACCCATCAGCTATATATCAGTGATACTTCCTGATGGGCTTGTTCGGCCATGTTTTCCTGCTTAGCTCATAGCTTAGCTTAGCTAGCCGATACCCGGCTAATGTCCAGTATAGCTTAATAAATGAACCCTTTAGACATATTCACGTGTCAAGACTGGTCATTTCCTCTACGTGGACACCTTATCTGAGCTGCCATTACAGTGGTTAAATCCGAGACTATTGTAGGATGGGTTGTTGCAGCAGAAAGCTGTGCAGTATCGCTGCCGCCTAGTACTACGGCAGCGATACTTCAAGATGCTTCTTTTGAAATTCATGTTTTTAAAAGGCCACAGAATTCTCAATTACACAATCACAACCAGGGCTTGAAAACAGAATTATTTTTAAAAAGTTCCGTTCCGAATGGTTCAGGCAGGCCTTAGTTTAACATTTTCGTTCTCGGAACCGTTCCGCCACCAAAATATCGGTCCTGAACCGGTTCGGAAAACAAACATTCTGGTCGTTCTTAAAGTTCCTTATATTGTGCAATGTCAAGGTTGATATAGTTTATATAAAATATATTTGGTGGACTTTTAAACTTCAGTGTAACTGTATTAGTGTCTCCCAGACAT
>OMKY01221054.1:0-11077 GCA_900302395.1 Bregmaceros cantori
TTAGGACAATGTGTACTTTGCTGCATGTTGATTTAGCCATTATCTAAAATGGCATCTTCCTGTGTATGTGTGTGTGTGTGTGTGTGTGTGTGTGTGTGTGTGTGTGTGTGTGTGTGTGTCTCTGTGTGTTATAGGCAACACCATTTGGGAAAACCAATTACCACAGGTAAATAACATAACCTCCTGGTATAAGATTTAGTCAAACATTGAGAGTAAATAGAGACGAATCCGCTCAGAAACACACACACACACACACACACACACACACACACACTCACGCATACACTCTGCACTGAAATTATGACAATGTTCTGGAAAGGTTTGATAACTAATAAAAGCTAAATTCCTAAGGAATGGGACAGTGGTGAAAATGAATGAAGCGCTCCAAAGATAATTAGAAATGTGACAGAAATGCCATTATCGGGACAGAAGGTGGTGGAGAAAAAACACAGAACAATACTGAGCGAGAGAGAGAGAGAGAGAGGGTGTGAGAGAGAGGGAGAGAGAGATAGGGAGAGAGAGAGAGAGAGAGAGAGAGAGAGAGAGAGAGAGAGAGAATAGAATAGAATAGAGAATAGATAAGAGAGAATAAGTAGAAGAATAAGTAGAAGAATAAGTAGTAGAAGCAGGACGACTTACTGCAAGAGACAGGGAGAGGGAGAGTGTGTGAGACAGAGAGAGATAAAGAGTGGACATTTACATTGTAAATGTGTAAAGCATTAGCAACTGGCTGATAGCAAAAGCAGTCTAATTTGAGCAAGTACTAAATACAGGCAGCCGGAATGGAGAGTGGGAAGTACTCCCCACACACACACTCTCTCTGTTATTATTCTCTTAAATGTTCAACTCAACTTTTTTCATTAGCATTTGCAAATAGAATATTTAGTCGTCGTGGCATTTACCAAAAAAAGAAAAAAAAAAAGAAAAATTCTGCGCACACGACCACTCCGCTTGGCAGCGAACAGAGGGGAATTAAATTGGACTGAATAATAAATGACAATAATGGACTGTTCAAGATTCAAGACATTCATAAGTTACAAATCACTGATTCAATTTTTGTTTTGACTTTTCATGTTTCATAATGTAATCACATTACCGTCTGTTAAAAGTAAGAAGGGGTTACATATGATTACTTTTATTCAAATCAACTCATTATTGCATGCATTCCAATAAAATTATAATAAATTAGTGTTAGGCTATGTGACGTGACATCTGTCATATATTAATTTGGCTAGTGATTGCAGGTCAAGTGTTTCTTATCCGTGTCTGTATGTTTTTGCTGGTGCTGCCCCTTCAATATTTAGTGTTCTATCATGTCCATGGCATCTGAGAACACTTCTTGTAACAGCAGCATTTCTGGATACCACATCGGGGAGATCGTCGTTAACAAAAAGTCACATTGTGTAATTTGCAACACTCCTCCTTTGCACTGCCAGTCTCCTGACCAGATGTCCTGCCACACCCCACCACCCCGCTGTTTACTACTACTACTTACAGAAAAAACAACAAGGAGACTGTCTGTCTTCTGACATTTTTATTTATGGACATACACATACAATTATTTTTCAATATGCTCATATGCACAAATATGAATTCAAGCTCCTTGCACCTGTTAACATCATGGTTGGACAGATATATATCATCTCAATGAACCAGATGACTTTTCATTGAAGGAGTCATAGGCTATGATACGAGACACTAACTCTCATCAATAAAATCTCTAAGGCGGTACCCCTTCACCCCCGTGTCCATGTACCCATACCAAACTATCTGTCTTATCGAATTGACTGCCCCTACCCAAAACACATCCTGCCTTGCGTAAGTTTCTTTAGGAAAGGGGGCTACGTTATGTCTTGGAATGTGTGCATACAAACAGGCACTCACAGATAAAACAAAATGATATACATCAAATAGGAATTTGACTGAAAATAGCACTCTCTACAATCTTGTTCATACCCTCCTTCTCACCCCCATCCCAGACCTCAACCCACATGAGGGATTTGAGGGTTGCTTGTGAAGCATTTCATCGACTCGTGGGCCAGGGGGACAAGCTTTCGGATGATCTGTAAACACCATCCCCGATTCACAAAGCACATTGCGGCGAGATTACGTACATATACATGAGGGAGTGTGTCAGCTAGGTGAAGACACATAAACACACACACAGGCGTACATGCGCGCAAACCACACCACCGCATGTATACCGGCAGCTCTCGTGGGCAAATATGCAGGCGTGACATGCAAGAGGCAAAGTTGGCAAAAAAAAACAAACTTCAGACAGACTTGTAGATGAGCCGCAAGAACACAACAATAATCGCAGAGGAAAAACAAGACAGGATCCTTGGCTGTTTTGTACTGATGCGTGTGTGTGTGTGGGGGGGGTGCGTGCGTGTGCTGTAAACATGTCCCCCGACAGCGTGAGGTCTGTGAATGCAAAGTTGCTGCTGTTAACTTTTGAGTTGGAGCTTGTTTTCACCAGAGAAATAAGGAGCCTAGAATATACAATGTGCCACACATTGCAACATCACTTTGCTGTCGATTTCCCTACCAAACACATAAAAAAGCACATAAATGAGTTTCCATATGAGTGAACTCAATTAGCCTCTTCTTCTTTAATCTAACGTAATCAAAACTATATTAGTGTCCGTCTGCTTCCTATTGCAAATTTCTTCCGTTCTCTTTTCTTACTGATGCGTCTTTTGTGACGGTGCAGTGGAAGGTTTCTGTTTGTGGAAAGAACAGAAACAGCTGCAAATCAGAACCTGAAACAGGCTCCAATTAGAATCAAGCGATTACATCACTTGTGCTTCCAAACGCATCGCATTGGTTGCGGAGGAGCTCAACGTGCATAGTAGGAGCGGTCTTGAATGTCAACAGCGGCTCCCAGTTCGCATGTCGACCGGTGCGGCTGCGTGCACCTGTACGTTCCATTAAGCTACAAGTTGGAGCCTCTGAGATAATGCAGCCACCCCGTTGGTTCTTACGCGGTCACGTGGTTCTACAAGCAGCATTGAGAGGCATCTCGGATGCACCGACTCGGTGCGAAGGAAATGCAACATTGAAATACTACTACTAGACACTCATTTAACAAATATTTTAGGTAACTCGAAGGGAACCTGAGTGGAAATGTAGAGAACGCTCTCGTCCCGTCGAATGAGGTCGATGGTCTTCTCGTCCAGCAGCAACCAAGCAAGATGGCATCTTTTTCTCTCATCGGATTGCAGTAACTTAGGGTTCCATTTGGAGAAACAAAATAAATGTAACTTGCGCGATCCGCGATGATGCTCCACACCCTTTAATGCAGCCATTGTCGGCTTTCGGCAGCGCTTGCGCACCGTGCGCGTGCAGGAATGTAAACAATGGCACGTGTATCCATGCAACTCCGCCTGACTGGAGGAGGTGCTACTGCTCACTCGGGCAGATTTTTGGAAGTGTGTGACATCATGATCTCATTCCCAATTGACCAACCTAGATGAATTGGGATGTAGACGAGCAGAGGAGGGCCGTGTGACGGCAGGTGAAGATCTGTCCTCCTTTGCTACCTGGCGGTAGTCTTGCGTGGAAAAATGTCCCCAGTCCATCCCTGACTGATGCTTTGGGTGCACACAGCAGCACAATGTCTTGTCTGTGCTGTCCATCGGTAACACGTGCGTGACAAGTTTCACAGTGTGTACCAACCAAACATGTCATTGCTTCCAATGGGTGTGAAAAAAACACAATACAAGTATTGCATCACACCATTGTTGTTTGAAGCTTGTCGCTGAAAATTAAATATTTGAACTTAACATTGCGTCACTCCACTACCCATCACGTTCACACAAGTCAATTTTCACAAGTAATTATGCGCCAATCAACGGGGGCTTATACACAGCCATGGTCAAATGAAGCGTTGAACCATAGTTTCCAAGGCTGTTGTCGCGTTGTGTCGTTGATCCGATTTGTGCACTGAAATGACAGCCTTAAAGGACAATTCCTGTTTTATGTAATTCCTGTGTTATGTAATTTACTAATTATTCACAGTAGGTGACCTCTGTTGATGTCAGGAGCATTCATGGTGTCAGTCCTCTATGACCATTTGTTGTGATGCTTCTACGGCCAGAGTTCATTAGACACAGGTGCCGCCATTAGTGTCAGCTCCTGCAGCATAGAATAGGCTATTAAAGTTTATACATAACCTTTATGTGAGATCTCGGAATAACACAACTAGTGGCGCGCACATGCTCATGCTTGCACACATAGACACACACACACACATTTGATACATTAACAAGCCTACCAAGTAAAGCCATACACCATAGTCTAACAAAACTGGACATAGCACCACGTCCTCTCGACCGAACCCAACTTCCACGTTGGTTTTGCTTGTAGGTGGGCGGGGATGGACACAGACAGGGCCATATGGAGTTTTCAATACAAATGTTTCAATTTTAGCAGGCTGTTAAATCTAATTAAAGCCCGGTGACGATCACAGTTGAGTATCATTACTTTTAACAGTAATCCCATTAGACTCCTTGTTACTGATCTGGAAAAGCAATCTGTTACGTTACTGGATTACTGATTGAAGCACTTAACGAGTTAGATTACTTTCTGTTATCAATGAAATGAAAGCCAATCAAGAATAAGATTCATATCTGATTTACAATAAAATTCAAAAGTGTTCATGTATACACCGCCAAGGATCCGCCTCTAGTGGATCAGAATACATTTTGAAGCGGGCTGGTGTGCGGCGTGGGTGGCTGTAGGGTCCATGTGCAGCGTGTGTGCGATCTGTGTGCGTCGCGTGGGGCTGGCCGCTGGTGGTCGCGGGGCTCCGGCGGCAGGCGGCTTGTGTGCGTGGCCATTGCGCGTGCGTGGAGTGGTCTCCTGTTTGGTCCGGTCGCTCATGTTTTGTGCATGGACTTTACCGTCACTTGCGCCCAAAGTCGTTGTTGTTGTGCTAACTGCAGCCGCTAGCAGTTGACTACATGCAGCGAGTGTGAAAGGAACCAGGGGCCACTGCAATATTGAGTTTGACCACCAGCAAAGTATAAAATACCAGTCAATTGCCTATGGTAATATATTAGTGCAAACACCATACATTTCACCTTCGTTATGTAGTGAATAGTGCTTGCCTCGGGGCATTGAAGGTTCGCAGTTCGCACCCTTAGTGACTGTCACGCCAGTATAAATGCGATCTGTATATAGCTTGGCAATGGGTTACGCTTTGACTCGATTCCAGACGCATTTCACCCATGCTCTAGAATGGGCTCCTCCACGTGGGGGCGCCCCATCATTACAGTTACAAACAGGTATGGTAGAGAGAAGTTGTGCGATGAATGTAGGGTATGCACTATGCAGTCTAGTAGGAGCAGCAGTGGGATTATTTTAAGGAATTAGTTTTACCCACTTCTAAGCCTTGTGTGGGTACAAATAACTTGGTAACTAGTTTGCCTGGCTATCAAAATACACTTCCAGAACAAGAATTTAGATATAAAAGGCTCCTTATATCAGCCAATATCGCATTGCTTACTTTGTACATGTTTACAATTAGTGTAGTACAGCTTTGTTAAATTGACGTTGATACAATGACTGGGATCACTTCGGTCTCGAGTCCAGCCTGGCATGCCAGGCAGGCCGGCTGCTCCCGGCCCTCTCCTGTGTAACAGCACTGCCCCCTAGTGTTGCAACTAGAAAATGCGTTGATTTGAATTCAGTCAGTCGAGTCAGTCGTATAATTCTGGCAATATTTATTTTTCATGTAAGTATTTATTTATTTCTTCAATTAGATACATAGAAGAGTCTAGACCATTAATAAAGACACCGATATCCAGAGATGGGCAGTAACGCATTACATTTACTCTGTTACAATTTTTTGGTGTACTTTTTTACTTTTGGAGTACATTTTTCACAAGTTACTTTTTACTTTTACTCGAGTAAATTTGAGGGGAAAAATAAGTACTTTTCACTGAAATGTCAGTAAAAAGTACTAGTTACATTAACTTGGCTTTTAGCGACACACGTTGGGAACTGTTGGGCTCTCGGATGCTCTCTTGGGCATTTTTTCTCTCTGTCTCTCTCTCTCTCTCGGGCTCTTTCTCTCTCTAATATTACACACATACACAAATTACTTCTTCCATGAGGATATGAAAAGCAGGGTGATTTCTGGTCAATGAGGGGCATTCAATTACATTTTGAAAAGATAATTTGTTCTAATTTATTTCTTTTTTTTACTGAAAGTTACTCAGTACTTTCAATACATAAGTAACCTCTTTGTGGAATACTTTTTTACTTTTACTTGAGTAACTATTTGGATGACTACTTTTGACTTTTACTTGAGTTATATTTTGCTGAGGTAACAACACTTTTACTTAAGTAATTTGTATGTCTCTGCCCATATCTGCCGATATCGCATTCCATCTGGAAAGAGACATTGACTGAAGTAGAGTGCTTGTTGGAGACTTTTCAATTTTGCTTAAATCGTTTTCCAGTTACTAGCATCCGGTTACTATTATAAATAAATGTACACAACAATGGTAGTGTATCAAAATCAGATTCTGCATCACTTTAGTGTCAGGTAGAAAATACATTGGCCAGTGCCTTTGTACAGTAAAAAAAAATCCAAAAGAGAGGCAGTAGCAGTAGCAATTAAACATCAGTATACACAGTTGCGCATATTGCACTGGTGACTAAAGTCTGGTGGTCTATTACTATTTAATAACCACGCACGTACAACATGGTGGTGGTGGTGCTGGTGGTAGTAGACAGTAGTAGTAGTAGTAGTAGTTGTTGTTACAGGTGGCGCTCTTGCACCACTCACTATTGTCTGGGATTTGCGGCTATAGGGCGCTATGTCCTTAAGTTTGCTGCTAGAGAGAGCTACGCACAACAGATGAGAGTAAAAGATCGTATTTACACATAGACTCCCGACTGCCGGCCGAAACCCATAACCGCATGGGTAGAGGCGGAGTAATATAACTGAAGGGAAGTTAAAGTGATACTCAGCCTCTTGGTATCCAAGTCAATGCCAGCAGGCCGAACGAGAGGAAGCCTGCTGGTAAAATAGTGTGAGTCACAGGTGCTAGACGTTAGCGCCTTAAGGACATAGCGCCCTCAGCCGCAAATCCCAGGCAAATTGAGTGGCGCAAGAGCGCCACCTGTAACAGTAGTAGTAGTAGTAGTACTACTACTACGACTACTACTACTACTACTACTACTACTACTACTACTACTACTACTGCTAATGCTACTAGTAGTAATGGAAGTAATAGTATATATCTGTAGATATATATCTGTACTTTTGCCATCTCTGCAGGTGATTAACACGTAAAGGGTTGAATCAGTTAAATTGATTTTACCACTATTTTCTATTTCTTCTCTTTCAAGAAGAATCCACATTCGAATATTTAGGATTCTCTGCACCATCACGACAAATAATAATGCTGGGAACAGTGAGTGGGGGAGCAGTGAGTGGCTGTCCACATACATGCCTCTAAATATTCTAGGCCTAATGCTACTACTACTACTATTACTACTATGACTACTACTGCTACTACTACTACTACTACTACTAGTACTAGTAGTAATAGTAGTAGTCGCCGTAGTAGTAGTAGTAGTAGTAGTAGTAGTAGTAGTAGTAGTAGTAGTAGTAGTAGTAGTAGTAGTAGTAGTAGTAGTAAAGGCCTAGAAACAGTTTATGATTTAGAGCAGGGCTATTCAATTACTTAGCGCATTGTCAGAAGTCCAATGGGCCGGGGGCCGGATCAGATGCCGTACTGCACCAAGCCCATACCCCCAAAAACACATTTTCATAACTTTTATTTAAAGTAGCATACTTCCTATTAAAAGGGCTTCAATGATATGCAACAATGGTGTTTTCTCGTTTGTAACAAGCAACATCTGAAACAACAACACACAAATAGTGGTAAACAGCAGCCGCTCACTTAAACTACAGCACATTTCTAGTGCATCTGTTGAGGTAAAGAACAGAAACTTAGTTAGCCTCAACCCTCAAAAACAAATTTCTAGTGCTTCTTCTGCTATGGTCCTCGGGGCACCAGTTGAATAGCCCTGATTTAGAGGCCTGCATGTGGACAGCCACTCACTGCTCCCCCGTGCGGTAAATTGTAGCAATTCATTCTCTCCTGCGTTGAGCGTTTCTAGTGATGTGTCATCTCGTCAACGTAATGATCCACCTACCTTGTGCACCAAGTTCCGATACAGAGAGAGCATCCCGAATATTCGAATGCGGATTCTTATTGAATGACAAGGAATAGAAATAGTAAATAGTGGTTGAAATCAATGTATCAGATGTCATTCAACCATTTACACGTTAATCATCTGCAGAGATGGCAAAAGTACAGATATTTCTTACTTGAGTAAGTGTAAAATAGATTTATAAAAAAAACAATTCGAGTAAGACTACAAATTACTGATTCAAAAATCTACTTGAGTAAAATACAGCATGAGAAATGTAATCAAAGGTATTTTTTAAAGTAGGGAGTACATGCTCTTAATTGTACTCGAAGGCATTTTTGAGTATAAAATACAAAGTACAATGTGAAAAGCATACTTTTAAATGTTGGTTTATCAATGTTATTGTTTGAAAAAAATACGAACAACCTAGCCTAACTTACTTCCCCTAAGGTTTATAAATCACGCTGCCGAGCATTCAGATGAATATCTGAAACATTTGCAAATCACGCTCACCTGACCGTTCAAAGTTGGGTGAAAAAAAGTACTTTTCCCTGTTTTGAGAAAAGTAAGGAGTAGAACTGCCGATATTTTTCGTAAAAATGCACTGAGTAAAGTAAAACGTCATCAAAGAAAGAAATACTCGTGAAAGTATAGATACTTGGAAATTCTACTTATGTGCAGTACTTAATTTGTACTGTTACTTGCCATCTCTGCTCATCTAGCTGGAAGCAAACCTTCTTACTCCAAAGAACTGTAAATACAGTTTTTTTTCTTTCATGTACAAGGATGTCCACGCATGATGCACCCCCTCTACAGCTGTTGATACATCATTGGGTGAGCGTCTATCTCTCCGTTGGCTAAAGGAACGTAAATGAACAGTCCTCAACAGTTCGTTCGCGAGTTGCACATTGTAATCCTACCGTCGTATCGTCAGCTTCAAGTTCACACGCTGTGAGGGGGCTGCGGATCCGCTCCAAACTTGTGGACCGCATCACAACTCGACTAAACCTAACTAGTCTAAAGTCAACTAGCCTCTTCTCACCAATCTAACGCGATCAAACTATTTTGTGACTGGCGCGCTGTTTCCAATTGGACTTTTGTTTTTTCCCTCTTCTCACCCATCGCTCTCAACAAACTGGGGACTGTTTTTGTGACGGCGCAGCGAAAAGTTTTTTGGTCGGTGGAAAGAACCAAAAACAGCCGCAAATCAGAGCCTGTTAAAAAGGCTTGGATCGGCCAGCCCGAGTTGCCGCGGCGGGCCGCGGCCGACATGGTGGACCTGAACGGCCAAAGATAACGGTACTCGCAGACGCCACATCCTGGATCCAATCTGTAGGTGATAACCTCTGGATCCCTGCCCGGGACTGGTCGGGACCGGACGGCCCGGCCATGACGAGGATCTAGACCGACTTCGGGAACGACTTTAGCCCCTCGGGTGGGGTACATCACCGCTCAGGGCGAGGATAGTTACCGCTCAGAGTGGGGACTGGATATTAGAGGTCGGCGGCATGTCGGCCGTGGTCCGAACCCTCAGCCGGTGTCTGCTACCGGCCGACACCGGCCGAGAACCCGGACAGGGGGCGTACAGAGCGACCAGGGGCGATATCGCCAAAGACGATTCAGGAAAAGAGTTCCAAGGTACGGGGAGGGAGCGCCTGGACTCCCGGACCAAACTCATCCCCAGGGATCCAGTGAAGGAGCGAGAGGCCCGCAGGAGGAGCCGGGAGATAGACGCCCAGCTGGGCCGAGAGAGAAGGGCCGTTCGGCGGCAGGTGAAGATCCTTCTGCTCGGGGCCGGAGAGAGCGGAAAATCCACTTTTCTCAAACAAATGAGAATCATTACCGGGGGACAATTCGACCGGAAAGCCCTACTGGACTTCAGAGACACCATCTATGAGAACATCATCAAAGTAAGATCTGTATGGCAAAAGCGAACGGAAGGGGTTACTTTTGTACTGCTTTTTTTTTAAAGGAAACAACTTATTATTATTACCCATTATGAAGTCTGCTATCATCATCCTCAATTAAACACATTAAAAACAAAAACACATTGAATTATTTGCTATTTATTTGATGATGATTATTCAATTCAAACAAATAACTTCATAAACGTTTTAATTGTATTAAATTCAAACTAGTCTCAGACTATAGTATGAGTTGGACAGCTGCAGTTTATAGACAATTATTTGTTAGAAATTATTTGATTGAATATTTTTTTGTAAAAAGTAATCCAAAAGTGATCCCCTTGCGCCCCCTGTATGTATTTTGCTTTTATGTTTGTTCAACGTGACTAGTTACCCTCTCCCCTGCCCCCCCCCCAATGATCCTAGCACTGCTCCAACAACTTGTCAACAACTTAGTAACTAGTCACTGATATACACCTCAAGCTTTTTGCACTTCATCGATCTAGTTATTTTCCACATTTTGCATGTTACTTCCTCCAACATTGTTCCATGCAACTAGTTTCCCAACAATGTGCAATGAATGTCACAAGAGTTAATTCACATACATTTCAATTCAACAATTCAATTGATTCAATTCAATCAATTCAATTCAATTGATTCAAATGACAATTCAATGTCAGTATCCAGTTCCCATTACTAAAGGAAACGTCATTAGATTTCTTAAAAACAATAACGAATCGAACTGAAGATATGCAGTCAGTGCTGACTGCTAGAGGGATATCCCCCAAACGCACTACCTAGAAGTATCAATAAACCCCACATTAATTCCACTGACCACTCAGCTGCTATATGACATCACAAGTCAGTGAACCAACAAGGAAATCAGACACAGTTCTTAATGTGATGTCATATTACATACATACCAATTCAGGTCACCTCCGCATATACGCACTTACAGACTTACAAAAACATATACACTCACAGAAACACATAGCCCCCCC
>OMKY01221057.1:0-13710 GCA_900302395.1 Bregmaceros cantori
CCCCCCCAAGTTTAGTCACCAAGGCGCAACGTCCAGTGATCTTCAGATCTGTGCAATCAATCAAATAAAAATGTGAAACGTTACCAAAACCTTGGCTATTGAATTGCTGCAATTGCCTATTTCTCATATTCGAATGACCACCTGTAAAACATCTAATAATTCTGCACCAAATTCAAAAGTTAACGTACATCAGATTTGGTTAAAATGCGAATCTGGTACAGCGTGCGTAAGTGTTCACATTTGACGTCAGTGGTATCAATCTTGGTTTAAATAGTGTATAGGTAATGGCTTTATGAGGGAGACAAGCTGGGGATTGTGTGTAGAACACCCCCACAACCGTCACGGCTGTATACATGCGATCTCGATGAAGCTTGGCAATGGGCTGAGCTTCCTTAGCCTGTTGTTGACTCGATTCCTAGACGTATTTCCTCTACTCCACGCTACTCCACGAGGGGGCACCTTCCCATTACAATATGTAATCAAAATAAATAACGTCCCTTCTTTTCATAGTAAATAAATAATACAATAATGTAACGCAGCATAGAAGAGATACAATACATTTTATTGTGGTGGACGATCGTTCCCCACGAGGCGGCGCTCTCCCCCTCCGAGTGTGGCGGTCAGGGGTGTGTTGCGTCTGTACGACGGGAAACTCCGGTCATGCGATCTCCAGCTGGCTGGAAGAAGCGTAATGTTGATATTCTCCGCGGGTTTCAGGGCATTTTCCTCCACACTTCTTGCTAGTTGTGACTAAACCTCCAGAGTGCTGCCAACACGGTGAGGAATCAGAGTAGCAACCTGAGCTCCGGTGTTAGCTGCGAATGCTAACCGCTATGCTAACAGCCGTGACCGCCGCTCATAGACTGTATGTTACAGTGTATGGTGTGTATATATTGAAGTCTATGGTTTTACATTCTATACTCTACAGACTATGGTCTGTATATTACAGGCTAATGTCTTAAAATTACAGTCTATGGTCTTACATTCTATAGTCTGTATATTACAGGCTATGGTCTGTATATTACAGTCTATTACAGTCTATGGTTTTACAGTCTATGGTCTGCCTCTTTAGTCATGTTTACAATGGAATAACTGGCTTTCACCCTTGTCGAGGCTGGTTTACAATTTTGACAGCAGGGCCAGACCCCGAACGTTTAGGCACGCAATTGTTATGAAGCAGGAGGACGATACATACAATGGCTTATATAGCGTTGGGTGATGATCTCTCAATTACCATGTGGTTGTTCCAGAACCGTCTGTGAGCGGAGATGTCTGTGGGCACCAAAGCCTTGGAATTAAAATGTATAAAAAGACACAATGGAAAATGTTAAGAAATACATGGAACAAAACTCATTTTAATAATAATCAACCCTGTAAGATTATAGATGGATTGCCACTGAGAGATCTAGATTTTTTTTAGATAGAGAGTGTAAACTACGATTTATAAACTCCAAATTATTAAGAAGTTTGGTGGCGGGATTAAAACTAACGGATCAACGGAAATTCCTTTAATCATTCATCAAATATATATATATCCATCATTTCAGTAAACATAATATAAAAAGCTAAGGATCTCTTCTGTTTTATAACGTTTTCTATATATTTTTGGCATTGTGTATTTGTAGGACTTCTTTGGAAGTCCCTGGAACTAACAGCAAGTACTAGACCTCCTGAGTGTGTCTGACTGTGACTGATCCGCGTGGAACCAGGAGCAGAGAGGAGGACCCAATGGAGAAGATGGAAGATGTTGAAACCCCTATTGGTGAATAACTTATAATATTAACATTTTATTATTTATCACCACTTTAATTCCCCCCCTACTCCCCATATAGTGCACTCAACAACAACGGCCGAGATTTCGGACACTAGAGTCGACAGAATTATTTTAAAACATAATTATGAGGAATATAATTATAAAATTCAGCAATCATCACAAAAAGTCAGAAGTATTTACATGCCATTTTTTTTGGAGTTAAGGTAATTTTTAATATATCTCGCAATGCATTATGGGTTATATTGCTCAGTCTAGGGTACATCGATGCTCACTCCTTTTTGCAGTGCATCGTGGGATACTTTCAGTCCCTCGTTCAAGTCCCAAGTCTTGTTGGGCAAGTCAAGTCCCAAGTCAACTCCAAGTCAAAATTAACATGCTGTATTTTAGCTCCAGAATCTGATTTTAATAAAGTCAAAAGCAAGAAATAGTTTTGCATTTATATTGACATTGTTTGCTTTTTTACTACTTTAAAATCAGATTCTGGAGGTAAAATTACAGCATGTTGACTTGGGACTTGACTTGACCAACAAGACTTGGGACTTGAACAAGGGACTTGGTCGCATCTCTGCTATATAGGGTGCATGGAGAATTCAGACATCCCTACAAAATGGCGTTCGGCCCATATAGTGCACTATATGGGGGATAGGGAGCGATTTCGATTCACGATTATCGATAGATTCAACAATAAAATAAATGATAATCCCTTGATGTGCCACCACATTAGTTTGGTTAAAGTGCATTTATTTCATCTTTTTTTCTTACTAGTGACCATGGAGAAAGTAACATTCTCTTGCATTGAATGTGGAATCAACTTCCAAACGAAGAGTCACCTCACCCGACACAGCAGGATACACACAATAGAGAAGCCATACTCCTGCGCTGGGTGTGAAGCCAGCTTTTGTACGAGGAGTCACCTAACGCGACACAACCGGATACACACAGGAGAGAAGCCGTACTCCTGCACTGAGTGTCGAACCAGCTTCCGTACAAAGAATCAACTTACCAGACACAACAGGACACACACAGTAGAGAAGCCGGGAGCCAGTTTCAGTGCTAAGGCTATTTTTATTGAGCCCAGCAAGATACACACAGGGGAGAAATCCTATACCTCCACTGAATGTGGAACCAGCATCAGTGGTAAGATTTCCCTTGTTCGGCGCACCAGGATACGCAGGTCACGCACAGCAGGGAAACGGTTTCCCTGCACCGAGTGTGGAGCCAGCTTCACCCAAAAGAGTGACCTTACCAAACATGGCATCAAACACACAGGAGAGAGACCCTATTCTTGCACTGAATGTGACGCCAACTTTAGTCGGAAGGATGCTCTTATCATACACAACAGGATGCACACAGGAGAAAAGCCGTTTTCCTGCATCGATTGTGGAATGTGCTTCAGGCAGAAGAGTTCTCTGAAGAAACACAGTAGGACACACACGGGGGAGAAACCCTATTCCTGCGGCGAGTGTGACGCCACCTTCAGTGATAAGAGTAGCCTGAACAGACACAGCAGGAGACACACTGGGGAGAAACCGTTCTCCTGCTCTGAGTGTGGAGCCAGCTTCAGTGCCAAGTCTTACCTAAACCATCACAGCAGGATACACACGGGTGAGAGACCATATCCCTGCATTGAGTGTGGAGCCAGCTTTAGTGATAAGTGTAGCTTGAAAAGACACAACATGATACACACAGGGGAGAAACCGTTTTCCTGCACTGAGTGTGAAGCCAGTTTCAGTGCTAAGCGTTCCCTAACCAATCACAGCAGGATACACACAGGGGAGAAACCCTATTCCTGCAGTGAGTGTGGAGCCAGCTTCAGTCGGAAGGATTCCCTTGTCGATCACAGCAAGAAACACACAGGAGAGAGACCCTATACCTGCATTGCGTGTAGAGCCAGCTTCACCAAGAGGGCGTCCTTTATCCAACACAGCATGATACACACAGGGGAGAAACCACACACCTGCACCGAGTGCGGAGCCAGCTTCATTCGGAAGGAGTCCCTTGCTAATCACAGCAAGAAACACACAGGGAAGAAATCATGAACCAGACGACGGGTTCAGTATATCATCGAGGGTAAAAAAAAAATCAAATAATGAAGATTTTAAAAAAGGACCTGAAGACAACACGGTTACAAAAAGACTTCAGCATAATGTGTGCGTGGGGGCAGCGGAAGAATCTCAACACCGAACAGTTCTAATGTTGAACAGAGCCCTCAGATACTGAGTGTCTGTGTACATAGACTGTCCCTGTAGAGGACTGTCACGATAACATTTTCAATAACAGTAAGATGAGAAATGCAACACAAATGTGAATACACCCTTTCAAATATAAATAAATGTGAATTTTTATTAAAAATCTTGCTTGTCCAACATGAACACGTTCATACTGCACAAACCTGCCTTTCTTTAGACATATTTGGGGGAGGGGAGGGGGGGGGGCAGCCTGACCACAAACAGGACAAATCATATAGAATTTGCTCCGGACCCAACCCGTGCTAAATTTGCATTTCAAGGTTGAATATGCCCCATATTCCTGGGGTGAGTAATGTGAGAAGAACGTATCTTGTATTGTAGAGATAACGATTAGACAGTTATTTAAGCTTGAAAAAAAAAAAAACAGCGATCACTCCTTTGGCAATTACCAATTATTGTGTCGGTGTCAGAAAAAGGTGGAGATATTTCATTCATTTTCCCTGTCTAATATCTCGGTCTGTGTATTATAACATCTGGACGTCTTCATGTTCAACTATAGAATTCTTCTAGATGAGTCCATGCTCTTGTTCCGAGGCAGTAACTATAGACCTAAAAGCCACCACACGCCAATCTGAGCCATGTCAGCCACCTAAGAAACAACAAAGCGTTCTAATTGAGCGCAATCACCAATTTACCAACTGCCAGTGATGCTGCTTTTCAATCAAACCAAATTAAAACTATTTCTAACTCGGTGCTAGATTCAAAAGTTGATGTGTATCAGATTTGGCTCAAATATTAATCAACACGGCAGAGAAACCCTTTTCTTGCATTCAGTGTAGAGCCAGCTTCGGCCAGAACATTAAGCTCACCCAACACAGGCTCATACATACAGGGGAGAAACCTTATTCCTGCGGATCGTGTGAAGTCAGCTTCAGCAGCACGAGAAACCTTTACAGACAGGATACACTGCTCCTGCATCACCAGAAGAGTGACCTCGCTAGACATACCTGGATACACACAGGGGAGAAACCCTGGTGTTGCATTGAGTGCGGGGCCAGTTTCAGTCAGAAGGGTTACCTTACCCAACACACACACAGGGGAGAAATCATACTCCTGTATGGAGTGTGGAACTGGTTTTAGGTGGAAAAATTCCCTCAAAAGACAGTACGATACGCACATTGAATGTGGAAACAGCTTCAGCTAAGACGCTACATGTGGACAATGTGGAACCAGCTTCAACTAGAAGCACTCAGATTGCAAACCTGCGGCGTAGTGGCACAAAAATAGTACTTTTAGTGCTAGCAGTATGTGTGGCAACCCATTATCAATACAAGTACTTGAGTAGCGCGATTGTGATTGGCCCATAGACCGTAATCCCACCAGCGAACATGCCAACTACATTTCCCATCGGCCCCTGCGACCCAGAAGTCTGGTCACGTGACCACAGTAAGCGTCCAGTGATCTATCGGCAAGTTGGTGATTAAGTATGATTATGCTACTTATAGGCTACAGAAATGCTCCAAAATGTAATCGATCCCTCCGTGTGTCATTTCCAACAACTGTACTAAATTTCATCCAGATCTGCGCACAACTTTTTCAGTCATGCTGGGGACAGACAAACCAATGAAAAGGTAATAGTTCAGTGACCATAGCGTACAACACAGGATCCACACAAAGGAGAAACTTTAGTTTAGTTTCAATGTGTCAGCAACAACACCACACCCAACAACGGTCAGCCAGACCCGACAGATGTCACGTTGAAATGAAGTACAAAAAGACACAATCACATTTTTAATGTTTTGGTTTTCAACTTAAGCCGGACGAAATGAGGCAGTTTGATGATAGGCTGGTAGCGGCAAAAGTAAAGACAAAAGTAAAGCTCCAAACGTACAGTCAAGTGTAGAAAAACGTCTGATCCTCAATGTCTTATTGCCAACCAGGAGGAGCATGGCACGGCTAAGGTCGAGATAGGGATGTCAATAATGAATTCATCAGATGTTGATTTTAGAGCTGCAACCAATTTATCGATTATCATTGATTGAAATAATCGCAAACTAATTTGATCATCGATTAATCGGCAACCATTAATCGTTTCCTTGTTTGGCTTATTCTTCGCTCAAACCTGTTGACTATATGTTGTTCCCACTGTCAGTCTACATTCCCAGTGTCATGGCCCCGCCCATTACCTTGGATACTGAATACTATGAGCCCTAGTGCAAAACAAAGTAAACTTGGGTGAAAACCCAAAATAAAAAAAGTTTTCATGGATCAGTAGGCTCTTGGAACTGTTACAAATAAGTGAGGATAGCAGAACAGCAGTATTTAATTGCAGTTGTGAAATTGCAAACTTGTAATAATCAATGTTTCACGTTAATAATCGTGACGATTTTCAACCAAAAAATTAACCGATTAATCGTCAATAAAAATGGCTGATTCATTTCCATACCAAATACATTTGACGCATATGTTGACATTGCACCAAGAACAATTTCTTCTCTCCAGTCCAATCAATCATATTTGGCATACAGGAGTTTGTGCAAGTGTTATCACAAAGGGAAAAAGGCTCAGCCACCTTAAAATATTTTATGCTTTATATTAAAGACCATTAGGGGAAAACCGTCCAGATATTGTGGACCAAACAAAGATCTGGCCATCTTGAATTCAGCCATCTTGAAAGTGTTCATGTTCCTTCCCTAGAGCATTAACACACCAGATTTGGGACAAACCCACACAAAAGTCTGTTCAAAAGTTTCAGTAATGTAATGACAAATGCTGACATCCCTAGCGCCAATGTTTCACTTAACTCGGCTGAAAGCAAAGGCATAAAGATTGTGGGTCACGTTTAGCCGTTCTGTTGTCACAAAAACTAAGTTAAAAGAAAAAAGGCATTGTTTGAAGGGCATTGTGATGTCACACTGTATTTTGCTGCAAGTGAGCTGCATAGGCGAGTATCACACCATCAAACAACAAAGGAATAATTGTAGCTAAAAATCACTGGGTGTTTGACCCAATCAAGGAATTCTTTGTACTAGAACAATAAAACATAGTGCTCCAACCTCGTACATGCCTGCCCCTCCCAGTACAGATACATAATTAAAATATTAAAACAACTTCAGAGAAAACAAAAATGTCAACTTTTCAGCTGCTTGTATCACAATCGCATAATAACGGAGTCAAGTTCAGCGGTTTGGCCCCGGGATAACAGATGAAGCCCTCCAGGACGGGGTGGTGTTCCTCAGGACCACAGGCAGCGGTAGCAGCAGTGTTGGTTTTGGGAGTGAACTCGAGCTACTCAAACCGACCTCCATGGATACATTTTAAGAGGATTTAAAAAGAAAGGCAGCAGTCAGACTGTGGTTCAAACCCAAAGCACACCCCATATCTAGCGTCGGAGGCTGCAGTAGCTACTGCATTTCCTAGGGCTGGTTGGACGAGCGCGTAGTGACCCTACATGTGTCTTTCTGTACATTTCACACAGAAGGTTCTGTGTGAAATGTATATAACAGGACCTGGCCTCTTCCAGCCTCTTTGCCGATATCGGTCCTGAAATAAACACATCGCAAGAGCAACTTGGAGGTTTCCGTCTTCAATTCTCCCCCCACCTTATTGCGGTTCTTCGACCTCTAAAACCATAGACTGTATATAAGTAGACACAGCGTGCGTGACGTCATCCATAGACTGTATATAAGTAGACGCAGCGTGGGTGACGTCATCCATAGACTGTATATAAGTAGACACAGCGTGCGTGACGTCATTCATAGACTGTATATAAGTAGAAGCAGCGTGGGTGACGTCATCCATAGACTGTATATAAGTAGACGCAGCGTGGGTGACGTCATCCATAGACTGTATATAAGTAGACACAGCATGCGTGAAGTCATTCATAGACTGTATATAAGTACACGCAGCGGGCGTGACGTCATTCATAGACTGTATATAAGTACACGCAGTGTGCGTGATGTCACCCATAGACTGTATATAAGTAGACGCAGCGTGGGTGACGTCATCCATAGACTGTATATAAGTAGAAGCAGCGTGGGTGACGTCATCCATAGACTGTATATAAGTAGACGCAGCGTGCATGACGTCATTCATAGACTGTATATAAGTAGACACAGCGTGCGCGACGTCATCCCGCTGGGATAACGAATGTTTTTCCATTCCTCATACATGGGGGTTCTGGGCTCTGCCATGTTGAGAAAGTACCCGTATATTGGGTGGCCCTCTTCCAAATATGGAGCTAAGGGCGTGTCTTATATGCAAGGCAGCGCTACAGTATTAATAGTAGTAATTAGTAATTTATAAAATAATACAGCTACTATGATTTGTGTACATAATTTTAAAGCCCATAGTTTTACCCTATTTTAGAAGTGCCTGTGTAGAGAATTATGCCTAATGATGTCAACGTATCGCTCCGAAAAGCAATAGAGAATAACTCCCGATTAACTCCCCAGCATGCTAACCGCTAGCCCAAATGCTAACGGGCTTTTGCCCAACCGAGACGCACCTTGACTCGGCAGCGCAGCTAAAGCCACAGCGCTGCTTAGGCCTCACCAGCCGACCAACGGCGTTTGTTGGTGTTGTCATAATAAGTAATTGGGTAGAAAACGATCACCATATGGGACTGATTTGGAGCAATATATTGACATCATTATGTATGGTTCTCTACACAAGCACTTCTATATAGGGTGCAAATATAGTCTGTTGAAAAAATGTACTTACATTGCCGCAGCTAACAACATCATCTAGCTAAAAACACAGCGCTGAAGCCCGGGCGATGACCCCCCACGCCCCACCAAAATTCAAAAAATGAATAACGCCAAATCTGGCGCGTTTGGAAAATTATGACATACCTAAAACAATTAAGACGGGGCATACCAGCAATACAAATTAAAATGTGATTTTGGTCCACAGGTTAAATAGGTCAAAACAGGCTGCTAAAATTGCAATTTCTTAAGGAGATTCCATAGGGTTTTCTTTCTGAGTCCAGACACGCCCCCATGAGGCAAAAACCAATGAGGAAGTAAGCTTCAACCACTCGCTGTACTGTGACGTCCATATTTATATACAGTCTGTCTAAAACGTATGTATTTTTTAAATACTCTGGTATTCCCAAACTGGAAATTATGTCCACATTCATAGACCAATGCCATAAAGGCGCTCAGCAACAACACTTTGGGAGCAATTGGGGTCGAGTGGGTTTGAATCTGGAAACTGAGTCAAACCATCAATCTTTTGTTCTTAAACCTCCGATCTTTGAAACGGCCGCTATACCAACTGAGCTACAGCGGTGGGCACTCTTGACATGAGCAAAGCGGCACGTTTGAAGAGTGTGACATGCCGCTTTTACAACTTTTATAAAGATTTGAAAGCTAGAAGAGGCCGGGTTTCGAACACAGTCGGACAGTGTGATGAGGGCGAGGAGAGATCGTCATCGAGTGGCATCCCACACCACTCTCAGATCTCATCCTTTAGTCTAAATACTCCCCAGGGTCAGGTTACTTCTTAAAAGTAATCCCTTACAGTTACTTGTTGAAGATAGTAATCCCAATAAACAACACGTTTATACAAATGAAGTCAGGGATCGCACGTAGTTGCTTTTAGAGTCATTATTAAAAATCACAATAGTGCAATCGGGTCTTTCTTGGATGATTGAATGATTTTTTAAGCCAGTGTTTGGAGGGAAATTAGTCTAGAATTGTGGCAAAAGCAGGTGTCTGAACTGGGTTCTGCTAAATGCACATTTACAAGTTACGTCACTGGCCTTAATTACAATTTACTCAGAAAGCGATCATAAAACTGCACATAAATCGTGCATTCCTCAGAAAATTGTCATTATGCCCATATTCTAGATTGCATATCTTAAAAAAGGTAATCGCAAGGGACTACTACATTTACATTTTTTTTGGTAAACCGATTACTGTAATCAGATTACTTCACAACCCTGTTCATTGCTTGGGATACGTTTGTTCGTAGATGCTTGGTTTGTGAAGAGAGCCGCTGCAGTATACAAAGCTATCATGTGATGTGGGCAAGGAAAAACAAAATTACATATTGCCCCTGTGCAGTAAAGAAACTGTTCAAAGTGTTGTTTTTGTTCATTTTTACAAAGTGCCTGCACATGCACACACACACACAAACACACAAACATTCCACTGTTAAATCCTATTTTTCACATTTATGTACCGCGAGCATCACACCAATCACTGACACTTCCAAGCCAGAACAATCTATTAGTTTCGGCATCGCACACAGATGGATTCTGTTTGGTCTGGGGTAAAGAGGGTTGAGGACGGTCTTGTGAAGATAATAATTAATGGTAGTCTGTCCGGACCCAGCACACTTTCCAGAATTGCAAGGTATTTATTAGAATCAGGGCTTTTTTCCCCAATCGGTTTGTTCTAAAGAGGAACAGAATTATAACGTTTCCGGGTTATGAGTTCCACCAATAAATTGACATCCCCGAAATGGTAAGAGCAAAAAAATAAAAAAATCCCGGAATGGTTAATTTAGTTCCTGTTTAATACTACATATGTCGGGGCGAACCCACAACGACTCGTTACAGAGACCCGCTACTGCCCGCTGGCAGCACTGTACAGCCGCCGTCTCATTGCCACGACGACAGACTGCAGAGAGTCCTGCGACGATTCCAACTTCACTACTGTTGCTACTGCTTTGTAAATACTATTGTTAATCCCAAAGTGCACTCCTTTGATGAACCAAATAAAACTGGTATTAACCAGTTACCATTTTTTCTAAATAGGCGTTTCTGTTCCAGAACACAAAAAATGTTGGTTTTCGTTCCTTGAACCGGTTCAACGCCTTGATTAGAATACAAGAGGACATTATTTATCTACTACCATGACATGGGAGAGGCACAGACCTCGGCAAGGTAAACCTTGTGAAATTGCTTGATTACAGAGGAGTAGAGGTGTACAAACTAAATCTTGACTTGAGACAAACGACCGATAGACTCGTTCCTGATTGTCCGAGACCAAGGAAGACATGAAACGGGTAGATTGCTTGCGCTTGCCAGGCTAGCTGGACTGACCGACCGATATATTGGTCACGACATATCGGCTAATATGAGGGCATCGGCACCCTTTCCATGAAAGGTTCTTTGAGTGGGCTTGGGACTAAAAGGAGTTCAAATGTTTAACATAAAACGTGACAAAAGCAAGCTAAGCCGCTGTGGTTAGCTGGACTGATGAACTCGCCCTCGCTGGGTCTGGATCATACACCAAAATTGCTACATCCCGAAATGGTCTCCTGCACAACTGGATCTACATTACAATTGATTTTACAGATGGAGTCGAATAATGTTCTTTGTTAACGATGCTATAGGTGTGTTTTAGTTACTTCATTGGAAATTGGGGTTTGTTTGAAATAGTTACAAAGAGTGAATGACTTGTCGGAGTACAAACCAGCCCCTTCCATGCAGAGACGCCCCCCAGTGTTCATTATTTAGTGCTGTGCAAATTGAGCTGCGTCTGTAGTGTCAGCTTGCATTAAGACATTCCTCACATCACACACATTCATCTTTGTCCTCTGACCGCACGTCTTCACGGTGGACATTCCAGACACAAAACAAGAAAAACTAAACAGATAGGCTTTCCGACCTATTCTCCCCCCCACCCCCAACAGATGCCCCATACACACATTGCATGATGTAAAATTCTTCTGTACATGCCAGTCTGTTTCTTCTGAGCTCTCTGTAAATCGACTCCCATCGTCCTGTGGATTCCTAGTAGACATATATGCCGGCAGCAGATTTCACGAGTTTGCCTTGCGCCCAAATTCCACATGGAACAGTTTGTGGGCGGAATGCACAATCTGTTGCGTTAAAAAAAAGAGCAAAACAAAAAAAAAAGTTCCGGAATAGAGATATTGAGGGGGTTGGAAATATTAACTAGCTAATGCTGTTGTCATGAAAATCTTTGTTTTTAAAATATTCTGAACTTTAATGTCTCACTTGAACTTAAGGGCAGCAATCATCTATTTAACATAATACGGCTCCAACTGACAATTATTTTGAGCAGAACTTTGAACAGAGTTCCACCAATAAATTGAGGTCCCTGAACCGGTTAGAACAAAAAATATTGTTCCCAGAGCAGTTCATTTCATTCCTGTCACAAGTTGTGCCAGGCAGTGTTTCAATTCAAGTTGATGCTCGTTTTTGTTCCTTGAACCGGTTCAAAGTCCTAATTTTGAGCATTGAATAATCTGTAATTGTCTTCCTTTAAAATTGGCATGATTATTAATACAACTTTTTGATGTCTCATCTCCACTTATTGCAGCTTGCACGCTAACATTTCCATTCTAGTATTAGCATGAAAAAGTATTTTTCCTTATAACATTGTTTTTTCCACCAGCGGTTACTTGTTATCTTTATTGTATTGTCTGTGTTGCAAAAGTATCGCTGTGAGCCAGGGTGAGTGCACACAAGCAT
The DNA here is from genome assembly GCA_900302395.1 of Bregmaceros cantori. Classification (NCBI taxonomy): domain Eukaryota; kingdom Metazoa; phylum Chordata; class Actinopteri; order Gadiformes; family Bregmacerotidae; genus Bregmaceros; species Bregmaceros cantori. Next base: position 12,413 of record OMKY01221057.1, read on the forward strand.
CGATTCAACTAAGATGAAGGGAAGAACATACTTCAGTATGCATTTTTCGGGGCATTTCCCCTTTTAAGAGCAGTTGCTTTCATTGGATTCAGAAACACACGCAGTCCGCGTTCAAGGAGATCGGGACGCCTGCTCCTAGCTCCCCGTCACCTTCAGACTCTTCATCTGGTGCAGCAGCGAGTCATTCTCCATGCGAGCCTCAGCCAGGGCCATCTTGGCCTTGGAGAGCTCCAGCTTCAGACACTCGTTCTCCTCCAGCAGCACCTGAAGAGTACACACAGCACCGTAAATCGTCTAGATTTTAGTTAACGCTTTCAGAAACAACTTCTTTTTTTGACAGGGTTAGTTTGGAATAGAGCCCTGCGCGGGACTGATTTTCCCGTCCTGCGCCCGCCCGCTCGCGCATCCCGCCCGCAACAAAAAAAATTTTTTAAATTTTAGTCCCACTCCCGCCCGCAACTAAAATAGTTTGTCCCGCGCCCGCCCGCAACTCCCGCAGGATTCCAAGTTCCGAGTCGGAACGGGGTCGGCTTTGGGCAATAGGCGGAAGTCGGAACTTCCGTTAATACACCACTCTTTAGACCAGCATTTACTTCTGAAGTATGGTATATTTTTCCACTAGATGAGCTCTGCTGAGTCTCCCGAATCATGAGAGCAGAGCCGAACACGGAAGAGCAGAACGGAATCTGATTTTTTTGTTTTGCTATTTTACACATCCGCAACTTTATTTAAAACGTAAACAAGCGGCGCGGCCAGGAATGGTAGGCGTTAGATCGGAATCAGATACAAACGCTATAAGTATCCGATCCAAATAGGTCGAAGAGAAGCCGCATGCCGGCGGAGACTCGCGGAGCTAAAATAGTAAATGAAAGCAATTCCCACGGGACTCCCGCGGGTCCCATGGGAGTGCAGGGCTCTAGTTTGGAAGTGAGCTCTGGATGCGTCAAGCTGCACAAGCCACTTTCCGACCCTAGCACTCCTCTACTCATCACTCATCTACTAACTTGGCAAAACCTTCTGCACAATGTGCCTTGTATATAGTGTCCCCCTGTACATAGACCCTAGTTCCCTTGTTACAATGTGCCTTGTATATAGACTGTCTCCCTGTACATAGACCCTAGTTCCCTTGTTACAATGTGCCTTGTAGTATATAGACTGTCCCCCTGTACATAGACCCTAGTTCCCCTGTTACAATGTGCCCTGTATATAGACTGTCCACCTGTACATAGACCCTAGTTCCCTTGTTACAATGTGCCTTGTATATAGACTGTCCCCCGTACATAGACCCTAGTTCCCTT
>OMKY01221058.1:0-10140 GCA_900302395.1 Bregmaceros cantori
CAGTGAACATGTGTTGGTCGACCACAGGATGTCTCGCGTTGTCTCCACACTCACTACCTGCTTACAAGAAGATGGAATCCCTTTAGGGAGAGAGAGAGAGAGAGAGAGAGAGAGAGAGAGAGAGAGAGAGAGAGAGAGAGAGAGAGAGAGAGACACACAAAGAAAGAGAGAGAGAGAGAGAGAGAGAGAGAGAGAGAGAGAGAGAGACACACACACATAATTGTAATTAAGTCATTGAATACCATCCCTTTTTTTGGAATCATGCCCAAAACTTTTTGACCATTTTTGAAGTTTTTTGTAGGGTCACAGCATATTATCTGACAGGGCAACTGAAACATGCTATGGCTCGTTGGAAAGGCCAGACTTTAGAGTCACGCGGTTTTCGGCGACTTACAGATTTCCGTATTTTTCAGACTATAAGCCGCTACTTTTTTCCATCACGTTGAACTATGCGGCTTATGAGGCGGTGCGGTTATTCTGTTTTTTTTTCACAAGCCGAACCTATGCAAGATGGCCGCCAAAGGATACGCGCCCGCCTCCAGGTCAGAGCTATGGGGTAGGCGTGTCCTGGGAAACTTTGCACCAGGAGCGGAAGTTGGACGGCACGGCGCATAGAGTGTGTGACACGGAGAGTTTTACAAAAGTTATTTTTTTATTTTTACAAATCCCACATGGATCATCATGGAATACAAACACGGATTTTATATGACGCCGCATTTAAGTTGAACGCCATCGACCTCGCAGTGAAGCGCAAAGAATAATAGACCCACTTCATGTAGCATGGACATCGACGTCATCCGGGGTGAGCATTATGCGGAGAGAGCCGGGGTGAATAGCGCAACAGAACTACACTGAACTTGCCGCATAACTGTTTTTTTAAATGTAGATTTTAATAATTTTATTGGTTCTCTGATTGTGTTAGTGTTCCGCTGTTTGCCTGTGTTGGCTGCATGAAGGGATTGGGTGTCACTTTCGTTGTTGTGGTTGTACGACCGTGACAATGACAATAAATATTATATCTAATAAATCTATCTATCGATCGATCTAACTATCAATCTTGATTGCTTTACTCCTCGTACTCGACGAGTAAAACAATCAATAACCGATCTGTTTTGATGGGCGTTATGACAAGCGACGTTGTTTTCGGGCTCCGTTCGGAGACTGATCAGCTCAGTTCAGTTCTAATATTTTAAACGGAATATTAATATTAGTAAATGGCCGTGGCTTTTAGGCCGGTGCGGCTTATATAACTTTTTTTCCATGTTTTCTTAAAAATGACGGGGGTGCGGCTTTTAGAGAGGTGCGCTCATTGGTCCGGAAAATACGGTATATTAATTGCATCCTCAACAGGGAGGTCTCTGTACTTAATTCCCAGAAAGGGTCATAGTTCGCAAAATTTTAAATTAATAAACTAAAAATATTTTTAAGTGATAAAATTTGTTTATTTTGATGTGGGTTTGTTCAAAAATCGCAAACAAATCTGAAATCGAGGCTTCAGAGATGAAAATCAGGATTTTCAGTACGATTTTATTTTTTGGTAAAAATCATGCAGCCCTATGTCATGCTCACCAGCTGTTTGTACATAGACTCCTTCTTCTTGGCCTGCTCTGCAGACTCCTTGATCTTCTCATGAAGCTCCTTGATCTCTGAAAGCTTCCTTGTGGACTCCATCTGCACGACAGAGAGCCAATATGAGTAGGGTAAACTGGAGAAGCCTTTGGAGATCCTCAAATCCTGACTGCCCCTGCTATGCCAGGTCCTTTCATCATAATTTTGTGCTTAAGATCACAGGACCGCGAGATCGCTTCTCCTCATGGTCATATTGACCAAGTCAAAATCTATGTCATCACCGAACCAAAACAGCCGCAGTCTGTGCGTTTTGTCGGAATCACATTGAAGAATCTTTTGATGCTAATTGCTTGCAATACTCGGCTAAACCCCTACGTGACGCTTTAACACCACCATCGCCTATGCTCTTTCTTATGCCAAGATGCGAGCATAGCCGGTATTGTGAATCCTCTGAACTAAACGTATCTCACAGTCACACGTAGAACATTTACGCTCAGAATGTAAGCAGAGCTGGTACTGAAAATTGCTCCTCACATAACATTCAAATGTGGATAATCTATTGAAGACACGTAAAATGCAACACAAGATCACATCTCGTGTCTTCTAGTAGGATGAAATTACCAAAGTGCGTCAGGATTTCCTTTGCGTGAATATCACATGACTGGCATTGTTCAACACTGGTCTACGTTTTCAATCTGAATGCTTCCTTGTCGCCAATGTCGTTTCGGGACTGCACACCGTTAGTAGAAAGATTTAAATCATGTTTGTGAACAACAACAATGAATTAAAATCAATATTCCCGTCGCTCTCGGAGATAGATTGCCGTCAGATCACATATAACTCTGAAAACCACGCGCGCTCACTATCCCTTAGAGATTAGAAGAAATAATTATTTGTCAGCCCAAAAATGAGACTCACGTCCTGATTGCTGCAGAGCTCCTTCAGTCGTCGATGTTCAGCGATAAGCGGGGCACGGTGCTTCTCCCACTGGGCCGCCAGACTCACCACCCGCTTGGCACTGGCCTCTACCAGGCCCTGGGGGCAGCAAAGAGCACATGATTTATACACAACACGTTACACTTGCTATTGAAATAGTTATAGAATGTAGATGCTAGTTAAAACAGACCATGCCTGATACATGTTGAAAATCATCAACTAATGATATAATTTGTCCTTTCAACTGTCTAAGTTATCACACTGTCTAAACACACACCTTGATTCCTTGTGTCTCACTCAGCTACTGGGTATCAGATATTATGCGTATTATCCACATCACACTTATCAAATATTATAGAACTCTCTCTAGGTCGTCCTCAGACGAGCCTTCCATCGTAGTCTCCAGTCATCCCGATCCTCCATACATTTGGCCAGTTCGTTGGTGCTATGGACTCCCGCGTCCTTCTTGAGCATGTCCACGAATGTTAAGACGTATACATAGGTTCGCATAGCATCAGTTTGCTGTCTGGTAGCTTTTTGTGTCTTTGGCAATGTCCTGCAAGTCTCATTCTCCTTACGGCAATCTTCTCGCTCACCCTACGTATTCCTTCATAGAGGATTTTGTTAGGAACATGTGCTCTTTTGCTGGTGTTTAGCACTGCACGCAGCATCCTGGTCTAGCACCCGTCTAGGGACCTCTCCAGGGATGGTTTCAGGGTCCAGCATTCACTGCCATAGAGGAGAACGGATTCCACTGTTGCATAGAAGAAGCCGAGTTTGATTTGTCGGGGGAGGTTGGAGCTCCATACACTGGCCATGTCATTCAGGGCCTTCCACGCAAGTGCCTTCCTAACTTACTATCAACATACTACCAAAAAGTAAATCAAGTAATCTGATAATGTAAATTTTCACTTTTTCACTGAGATGAAGTGTAATTAAGTTCCAATATTCCACATTTTTTGATTACAGGTAATATTATAAATCAAAGCCTCCACAAACCTGACACGAGCAAGCGAAGATATTTTTCCCTATCTTGTATTACAGTTTGACATGATAAGATAAGATACTTTATTTCGGCACACATACATACATGTACAGTGAAAGTCTTCCTCCGCATTTAACCCATCCCTGAGGAGCGGTGCGCAGCTGTACATTTCATTCATTCATTCATTAGCAACAAAGGCTGCAATCAACGACTATTGACAATTGCTTGCCTAATCTGATGAATTTCCTTTTTCTTTCATTAAAAAAAAAATAGATGGAGAAAAATGTGCATATGGAGAAAAAAAAATCTTGCCAACTTGAAATAGAGCTCTGGTTGTGTGGCAGCTACACCTTTACTTGTGGATCGCCTGTGGCACCCGTCTAGACACAGAGTGGTTTTGATTGTACCTGCAGCTTGGCCAGGTTGTTCTCAGCATCTGGAAGCAGGTCTACCGTCTGTCTCTTCACCAGCATGCCTTCATCCTTCTCCTGGTTCCTCAGCTCTTTGTCCTTCAGCTGACCGCTCACCTGGGATACATCGTTTATTTCAGTCAATAGGACTAAAAAAAAATTCAGTCATCCGAGACATTCCTATTGTTGGATTCGACATGTTCATCAGCCATGCCGATATAAGATTATCAAATCAAACTTTATTTATATAGCACCTTTCATGCAGAGCAATTCAAAGTGCTTCACAGCAACACAACAAAACTAAATTAAAAAGGAACAATTGACCCACAACCTTCCCAACCCATTAAAAAGCAAGCATAAACACACACACAGGCACACAATGGATTTTCAATAAAATTATAGACATGGCTTGGCACAGAGGATATACAGCAAGAGGAAACACTGGATTTATAAATGGCCTTCATTCTGCCAAACCATATACTAATGAATTCGATTATGCGTTTCATCTACACGACAGGAACAAGGTCCCCAAAATACCTCCACAGCCTGCCACCTCCATCAGGGGTGGCGCCCGGCCGGCCCGATGGTGTGGTTATGGTTTGTGCTTTTGTGCGACATTGTGTGATAAACATTCTGGGTAGGTGGCCGTGAACCAAGACATCACAATGACGACGCTGTCCGTTCTTTCTTTTGACTGTGTATGGAATGGGGTATGTGTCGGTGTTGTGCCGGATTCGGCACCCCTTGCCAGGAAAAGTGCCCCACAACGGTGGCAGTGCGCGGTTGACGCGGTGCGTCGCCTGTACAGGTGCGCAATGAACGGTCGTAGCGGATTCGAACACCAGTGATGTCATTGCTCGTCCCCAATGCATGTGCATGTCTTTAACTAAGAAAGAAACAACACATTTGAAATGGAACGGAAAGTATTTACAGATATGGTGGTGGAGACCATAGAATACCCCATTCGCTGAGGGAACACACCGCAATTTACTTTTGTTTCCTTATAAACGACAGTATAACAGGGAAACCATTTTATTTGAAACTAACTGGGGAAGAAATGAAAAAGACAACTTGGCTGACCTGTGCTATGCTCAGGGACATGTGCTTCATGGAGTCAGTCAGCTGGTCTATTTGTAGCACCACCTGCTGGAGCTTGCCCTCCAGTGCAGACAGTTCCTCTCTCTGCATGGCTTGGATGTCCTCCGACTGTCCTGCAGGCAGGGAGCCAGCCACCACGGACATCTGTTCAGCTAGCACCCCTGGGTCCTACAGCCAGGAGAGTAGTGGGCATTGGTCATCAGGGTTCTTGCAGGAATCACCAAGTTCAATTTTAAACCTTCACGAGAAACATTTTAGACCAACTTCAAGCCCTCACCCCTGAAAGAATTTTCAATTTGAGCCAAGGTTTCTGGAAAATACATTCACTTATTTCACAAACCCCCTGTCCAGTGTCCACACTATCGATTCTTGACTGACTGCAGTGGCATACACTTCACACAAACACTTGAAAGTTTGTGTGAAGACAAGACGTGGAAGAGAACACAACTTCATAGCATTTCAGCACACAGATGGTAGAAACATCAACGCAAGAGTCACACTTTTCTGAGACATGTCAAAATAGTGAATTGTTGAATGTGGGCGCTTTGAAAGACATTTTAGTTTCTGAATCCAAGACTTTTCAAGACTTTAGACCCTGCAGGAACGCTAAATCATTCCATGCAGCAGTAAGGCTAGAGAAGAATTCAGTGGACTGTAGTGGCGGAATCACAAAGATGAGAGATTACGGTGTCATGGTGCAGTGTTTTGGGATATTTTGGAACGTGTCTATCGGTGCGAGCACACGCCCACCTTGCTATGCCTCCAATAACCTACAAAGGCTGCTATACATCAGAAGGGACTAATTAATTGGGGAAGGGGATAATTAACTGAAAATTTGTACATCAATACATTTGACACATGCATGCTCGCTGCAACCACTAAGAGGAGTCTCTTCCTTCTGGTGAATAGTAGGTCCATATCAGTATTTTTCAAATGAAAACACATAATAGAATAACATTAGCACTTTCATCTTTCAAATTGATATCTTGTTAAGGAGTTTTAGGAGTTGTTTTTCAATGTCATCAACGTTATCCAATGTTTGAGACCCATGACAGAGAATTTAGTCCATTTAGGCCGTTTGATAGAAGAGGTATTGCACGCTTGTGGATTGAGAAGTTGCTGTGTGTATGAGTTTGGCATTTCACCTGGGTGAAGGTGAATTTCTGGGTGTGGGTGAAGTGAGTGCCCTTTGGCAGCAGGTGTTGGCTGGAGTCTGCCCCACGGAAGGAGAGCAGGAGCTGAGATAAGTCTGAGCCGGAGGTGGTCAGGGTCCCGCCACCCGCTGGTCCCTGAGACTCGCCGGCCACAGAACGCATTTGCTCCTGGATGCGCTGGCGCAGCCTGGCCAGCTTTCTGGAACGGTACTCCTGGAGGAGAAGAGAATAATACATTTTTTAAAAATGATGCCATTGACATTGTAAAACATCAGACACAGTGGCTCAGTCAATTAGGGAGAGTGCTACAAAGCACACATATGCCACAATGGCACAGAAGGTTGTGGCTTCCATCCCCTGCACCGACAGCTTTGCCTCATGTCCACATCCCACTCTTTCACCCTAGTTACTTTTGATATAATTTCAAAATAAGAATCCTTTGCTGATCGCAAAAGGGAAATTATGTTCATATACCATTTTCAGATAGCAGGCTGTAAGATTTGTGATAATCATCTCTGTGATGCAGTTTGAGACAATTCATCCGTCACTGATAGGCCCCCTAAGCACCCCAGAATAGAAAGGAGAGTGAGTACTGGTGACCGACCGATACGATAAACAACTTTTGACCGGTGCACCAATAACAGATATAGTGAATTTTAGAGCTGTAAAGGATAGCAAAAACCTGAAACAAAAAGTGCTATCAGTCAATTATCAACACTTTTTTAGTGTCGTTTGTCATTTAGAACAGTCTTTTTCACATTTAAATGTTGTTTTTGAGGGATCATTTCCCTAACACGTCTAAAAAAATTCTAATTTTAACCATGCAAGTAATTACAATAATATTGCAGATTCCTCCGTAACGGCAGGGAAATTCACCGATATGGAAAAATGCCTCGTATCGGCCAATATATACCGGTGACCGATATATCGGTCTGACTATAGAGAGTACTATGATTGATAGTTGCATTAAGCCTGGAAGTTAGAAGAAGCCAGATATGGGCAGAGTATCCATAAAAATTACTTAAGTAAAAGTATTGTTACCTCAGCAAAATATTACTCAAGTAAAAGTAAAAAGTACTCATCCAAAGAGTTACTCAAGTAGTGAAAGTACCGAGTAACTTTCAGTAAAAATAAGAGATAGCGACCAAAAAAAGAGGGCCCGAGACAAGCCGAGAGGGAGAGAGCGAGAGCACCCGAGGGAGAGAGAGATATGACGTCAACATATGTGCCAACAGTTCCCAGCAGGTGTCGCTAAAGGCCAAGTTAATGTAACGAGAAGCGAATTGCTGACATCTCAGTAAAAACTTTTTTTTTCACCTCAAATTTACTTGAGTAAAAGTAGAAAGTAACATGTGAAAAATGTACTCCAAAAGTAAAAAAGTAGACACAATAAATTCTAACAGAGTAAATGTAATGCGCTACTGCACATTTCTGCATATTGGTATTGAACACAGTGAATGTGGATATGAACCTCTGGGCTGAGACGGGACAGAAGGCCCTGGCTCTTCCACTCACTGTCCCACTCCTGGGCTGCACTGAGTTCAGCTGTGTGCTGCTCCAGCAGGGAAGCCACCGTCGAGCCTTGGTGACGAGGCTGTGCTGTTACCAGGGGCAGCCAGTCTCTGTAGTACTGTGTCACCTCTGATTTGGACACCAAAGTGTGAACAAAGAAAATATTTAGTTAATCATTATACTAAATTTAAAAGATTCTTAGTTTCACATTAAAAAGGGACAATTCATTGTTTCTTGGACATTTCATCAATTATTCAATGATGCCATTTACTCAAGCAGCATTACAAGCAGTACAGCGGTCCGTACGAACTTTGAAATTCTAGTGCAGCTTTAATCGGGACATTTGTGGGGGAGTGTATGGGGCAAAGCAGACCCTCGCATTTCCATGTGAACCAATTGTCATATCATTGGAAGTTATCTTGAGGTGGAGCCGCTACTTTGAGAACGCTTCTCCGCTACAAAAAAACCTCAAGACAAAGTTCGGCACATCTCAGTTAAGTTTAGTTCAGTTAAATGGGAATGTGTTTCCACTGTTCTTCACGTGGCCATGAGGGGGTGGTGCCTGGTTTTTAAAAACTCAATTTTGATAAGCCCGTGCTCACCTCCACCCCTGCAACCCCCCTCCCAATTAACATAGGAATTCACAACACTGCCGGCTGTGTGCTGTGGCCACTGTAAGGGGATGGGGGATATTGATGCCTGCCAGACTGGGGAGGAGGGGGGAACACGACCACCTCATGTACTTGGCCAGCCACGTTGTGTCACCCCCTCGGAGAATAACCAATCGGCGACCAGCAAACGTGGCAATGCACGGCCAGATTCTGGGCCCACAACTGAGTGGGTCCTGAAACCTGGCCTGGCCTTTCTGTGCTCGTGGAGAAGCAATGTGGATGTGGATGTGCATGTGAACTATGCCGTGTTGGCCTTAACTAAGCCAGTGGAAAAGGATGCCTTCCTTTTGTGTGCTGATGAGTTGTCTATCATGTTAGCTTAATATACTGTAAAACTTGACTGTTATTCAATTGTGTCTCATCTGTTACATTAGGTGGGCTAAACATCAATGCAGTGTAGACACTAAAAAACTGGGGACCATGTGCCGATTTTAAAAACAGGATTTGCCTTTAAAACAATCTAGGAAGATAAAACAGTATACCTTTTGGCACAGCCTTCCCTGTAGATTTGGTGCTGTACGGCACACTCAATGGCTCAGCTCGGAAACTCTGTGAGGGCCCAACATTCTGACCAAGTGAAAAGCAGACAAGAAGAGTCTTTTTGTCAAACTGATGTTCTGTATAAGAGATGTATGCGACAGTAATGTCATAAAGTTGACAGACCAGTATTAAGCAGAAGTGAACAGTGACTTTCTAAACCAAAAATGAACCGAGAAATATGTCAACCATTACACCCCTAACAGAAAGCATAAGAAGATGTCAATCAAAATATACATCCAAATATATAGTTCACAACATAATTTACAACACAACTAGCAAAACCACAGTGACTCATCGTGATGGCGTACTAAATTGTTTACTTCAACATTGCTGTAGCGCAATTATCATAGAAAACAACAAACACAAAGAACCAGATTTCAATTTCAAATACATTTGCACAGACCTAATTTCAGTATGACATATCTGTGGTGTTTTCCTTCAAACCCTGGTTCTATTTCATCCCTACTTACCGCCAGAGGGCGGTGCTGAAAGCACGAATATTCCCCCATCGCGCATGCGCAGTTGAGTGTTTGTACCAAAATTGTCACCTGTGACCTCTGTTTGACCCGGAAGGGTCTATAATACGAAGAGATGCACAGGCAGAAGGTCCCTTTTCTTTCCTCGCGACACGCGTGTGTACTTTGAAGAATTTGCTTGTAGCTCTGCGACCCGGTTCAGATCGGAGCCGCGGGTTCTACTCGCCCTCCAAGAGCTGCAATTCTTCCTCTTCGGACACGTATTATTGTGTTTCCGTTCATATCTGTCTACCAGAGGTAGGGCCGTTTTACGGCGATGTTTGATATTCGATCATTGTATACTGCTCACGAGGTGAGTACGATGTACGAACTAAGAAGGTAACCTGTTTAATTAAACAGTGTTGTAACCTTGTGTACTTTGATCTGACCACCGTTCGGTTGGCAGAATGTAACGCTGCGCGCCGAGCCATTGACGGCATCTGGTGTGGTAGCGAAGTGTTTTTGTTAAACATATTACTGTTTAAACACTGTTTGCTGATAGCCGCTTGAGTAGCAGAGACGACCACCAGGCTCGTCGGCATATCTCTCCGTGCATCAGCACTCGTTGTGTAGATGCGAGGTTTTTTAGCGGCATTATAAGTAACTCAACAGTGCATTGTGATCATAGCAGCCGACAATGTATATTGTAATTATAACACGGCTGCGCTACGCTGATGCAACGTACTTCATCTGCAAGTACTTCCAGCAACGTGTATTGTGAACTGGACGACGCTGCGCGCGTCTGCAATA
>OMKY01221059.1:0-12962 GCA_900302395.1 Bregmaceros cantori
GTGGAATTCTGTAGCAGTGAAGAGGAAGCTCCGGTTAACCAAGGCGACTGCTATGCATGGAGGAGTCTGCTCTAACTATTCTGAGGGCTGTAGAGTAGTGTAGAGAGAGAGATCTAACTATACAATATCATAAACTGCTCCCTCGGTTCTCACCAAGAGAAGATCAGGACGTCGCGTTGACTCAGTGCCCGAAGCCCGCTTATGAAGGGGAGAGCAGCCTATCATGGAACCGCTCCGGAGTTGAGTGCGACGTGCCGCAGCTGTGTTCGTGCGATCCACGAACGAACCCGCCGCCTAGGTGCCGCTCATGGAAGAGCGGCTCATGACACCCTGGGTGCACCTCATCTACCATCTGCAGGGAGGGATGCATGAAGAGGATTTTAAAGCTGATAGCAACACAGCAAAAACACTCTAACTGTTATGAATTTCGATGGAAGTTGTTTTACAACTAACATTAAAACATGCAAGATAGGAGTAGTGTGTGTGATGCATGTCAAAGGTGCGTGCTTGGTGTACTGGAATACAATGCCAACTGAGCATTCAGCCCAAATAGAGTGTGTTGCAGGACACTCAAATACGCCAGAGATACTGGCTGAATAACGTGAGTAAGAATTGGACTCACGAGAGATTTAGCTCTAACAGACTAACCATAAATGCGACTCGATGGGGAACCAGTTAGCGTCATATACACCAGATGGTATCGTGCGAGTATATCCGTGGTACAAACTGACCACGACTCGCCGGGTGATACTCGCCGGGTGAACTGACCACGACTCGCCGGTCATATGCTAACCGGTCCCCGGAGAGTGGGAACTGCAGAAGATTTGAGTCGCTAGTTATAGGCTAGCTGCCAGAGTAGCTACGCACGGACAGAGGAAAAGGAGGAAAGATCGTATTGCCACATAAACTCCTGCCTGCCGGCAGAAACCCATAAGCGCATGGGTAAGAGGCGGAGTAGTTAACTAGAGATAAGTAAACCAATACTCAGCCTCCAGGTATCCACGAAAATGCCAGCAGGTCGAATGACATCGACTGCTGGAAATAAATAGTGAAGCCACAGCTGCTAGCATTAGCACTACTCTTCTTCATGGCTTCCGCCCGAGACTGGCGCCCAGCGCCTTATGGGCATAGCGCCCTCTAGCTGCAAGTCTCAGGCCACAGCAAGTGGCGCCGGAGCGCCACCCATGACACTAACTAGTGTTTTCAATAATGGTTTTATCTGTGATTTGGACACTGCTGAATGATGACGTGACATTGTGATTAGGGGTGACCATTTCTGATACAACTTAATCAACTCAATCCCTCACCAGACAGTGGCACAAAATGATGCTAGAGGCGAGCCAGACGGAGCTGAAAAATTCTGCAGACAGGATTTTATAATTGTTCACAGTGGCTTTTCCAAAGGGGAGCTGCTGAATGCATTTCACACGCCACAAGCAATCATTAGCCCTGTTTACATGAGGCCAAAGCCATATATGATCCCATTTATATTTAAATAGTTCAGTCAGTTACAGTCATAATCTCCGTCCGACGGTGCGTCAATAATAGTGATGCTTCCTTTGGAAACACTGGAAGCACTTTTATTTCTCCTTTAACTATGCATGTACTGGACGGAAACATTTTGCGCATGTGCAAAGAAGTTTTAGCCAGAATTCTGCATGCACTGCTCAACATCAGCAAAAGTTTGAATGTTATCAACAGAATCCTCTATGAGGAAATACCAAGGGTGAGCGAGGAGATTGCTATGAGGAGAATGAGACTAGCAGGCCATAGACAATGGGAGCTACCAGCCAGCAAACTGGTGCTGTGGGAACCAGCAAATGGGCACCGGTCATAGACTGTATATATAGTAGACGCAGCGCACGTGACGTCATCCCATTGCCGTGGACGGACTTAGATTGAAGCCGCTGGAAGTCATAATATGAGTGTTATGAGCTCTGCCATGTTGAGAAAGTACTCCTATCTTAGGGGGCAGTGCATGGAGATTTGGGGACCCCCGTTTCCAAATAATAATAAAATAATTTAATAAAATAATAATACAGCTGTGACAGATGTAAAAAGACGACAGGGGGAACTGCATTTAAATATCACACACAACGCAAAGTACTAGCCAATCAGAGAGAGGGTGGGAGTTCCCACGGTGCAGCGGGACAAACAGGAGGGTGGGAGTGAATTGAGTAGCGTTAGTCTTCAGACAGAACGTAGGTAGGACTACATATAGCAATCGATTGTCCCCATGGTAATTGGCTGGTCAGCCCTTTACTGTCGGTTCAATCACTGCTAAAATTACATGACCGTTACACATCCGTTACACACGTACTGTGATTTTTGTACATGTGTACATATTTTCAAAGCCCATATTGTTACCCTATATTAGAAGTGCATGTGTAGAGAACAATGCCTCATGATGTCACGTATCGCTCCGAATAACTCTCATACGATGAGGCTAGCAGCTAGCGGCTAGCAGCAACATAAGACCGGGGCCTAACACCGCCGCCACAGCCAGTAAGCCTGCTGACAGCCTACGCGAGACCCGTTGCCATTCCTGGGGCCTGGCGGGATGGCTAACACCGCCACACCAGCCATACCAACAGCCACCGCCGCCATACCAACTGCCAGTTAGCCTTCTAACAGCCTACGCGAGACGCGTGCAAATTAATAACACCAAATCTGACGCGTTTGTAAAATCATGACCTCCCTCACACAATTAACAATGAGGAAGCTGGCCTCAAGCATTGGACCAAGCGTTTTTTATGTCTATGGCACCGGTCAAGTGGACGCCCCACCCTAACATACCTCAATGAACACTGGAGGATGGGGATGCCAGGGAAGCAGCACATTTTTTGTGCAGTTTGTGTTTAGTTTGAAAACAAAGTGAGACTGCAAGGCAGAGATGTGACCAAGTCCCTCTTTCAAGTCTCAAGTCTCAAGTCCTTCTTGGGCAAGTCAAGTCAAGTCCCAAGTCAACTCCAAGTCAAGTCATCATTAACATGCTGTCATTTTAGCTCCAGAATCTGATTTTAATAAAGAAGCAAACAAAAAAAAAAATCAAACAATGCTATTATAAAACCCAAACTATTGCTTGCTTTTGACTTTATTAAAATCAGATTCTGGAGCTAAAATGACAGCATGTTAATGATGACCTGACTTGCAGTTGACTTGGGACTTGACTTGCCCAAGAAGGACTTGAGACTTGAGACTTGAAAGAGGGACTTGGTCACATCTCTGCTGCAAGGGAAGCTCATCTTCCCGTAAAATGTAAAAAGAAGTGGTCAATTATACTGCACCATCAATCAAATATCAGATCAATCAAAGATTGATTTGGTGCAAAAGCTGCAAAAGACAAAGTAAGCGAGCTGACGGACTAACAACATAATAGGCCAAGGTCATTTAAGCAGCCTCGCTCTGCTGGTCATTGAGGAGACACTGTGGCATACAAGGCATTTTAACGGTGGGCCGATGATGTCACTAATTTTTGGATTAATGTTTAACTAAAATTTGTTATAAATGCTTACAGCTCATGCCAATTTAGTAGTAGTAGTTTGGTATAGTTGTAGTAGTTTGATATAGTTTATGATTATATATAGTTATAGATATTATAATTGCATCTGTCCCATGCACTATAGATATGTTTATTTATACATCCAGGTGTTTTTCGGTAGCTGAAAGAGTTTTTGAGGTAAATTTAATTTCAGCAGAGCTCTGCTAATTATGTGGGGCCGGTCTAAGTCCAAAACGTGTGGCTGTAGAGGTATGTGTGTAATGAGGAACACAGCCAATGTCAATGGACAAGGCAGGAAAGAGAATGAACACTGACATCCCTGGTGTCTTAAGCCGACAGTCCAGGGGTGTGTGTAGATGACATCACAATGCAGTTACAATTGCCAAATATGGGCATGCAAGTGGTGGTCATAGGCTGTCACAGTGTCTACGTGTGTATCCAAGAAATGCAAAGTGATACACATATATCTACATTGGTGACCCTCGACCGCTCTTGGAATTTTCCCGGGGGAGCCAGCTAACGGGGTCTGACGCCACTCGTAGGACACTCGCCACAACCGGACACTTGGATCTCTACATTGGCGATCAGCTATCTCCAGCTGCCTTCCACCGGCACTGCAACGGTGCCTCTGCGGTCTACACATGGCCCATAAGACGACTCTACAGCCATCTTTGCTCACACTATGGTCGCCGCCTGATTCGCACCCCGCAGCGAAGCCTGTCTTGCCAGTGCTGCCCCGTCGATGCTGGTTCCGGGTGAAGCCGCACGCACGTTGCAGACGCCCGTCTCCGTGCCGACGGTACCCCGTCGAGCCTGGGTCCGGGGGAGGTAAGCGGACGGAAGTCCCTGAGGTGCCTCACCAATGTAGAGGTACGTGTGTAATGAGGAACACAGCCCCTAACATAATGCTCTTTATTCGTCAATGGACAAGGCAGGAAAGAGAATGAACACTGACATCCCTGGTGTCTTAAGCTGCCCAGGGGTGTGTGTAGATGACATCACAATGCAGTTACAATTGCCAAATATGGGCATGCAAGTGGTGGTCATAGGCTGTCACAGTGTCTACGTGTGTATTTAATTTCCCAAAGAAATGCAAACTGCTACATGGCCACATTTTGCTCCCAGGCCATCCCTGCACACTGATAATAGCTCTAGTTGGTATGACAGGGTCACAGATAATTTTCTTGAAGAGCATTGTAGTAAGCAATTACATGTAATAAATAGGTAATCAATATCAGAGTTGCATTTGCCTGAAATACCAGATTACATCCACTTTCACAATTGTTCCGAGGCAATTGTTGGAACTTCTAAATGTGGAAATTTGGAATTCATGCAATTTTTGACTTCTTCTATTGGGATAGTAAAAGTAATGGAATGTGGTTCATTGCATTACATTTAAAATCACGTAGTGGGATTATGTTACTGGCAAATTTTAACACGTTGTTGTAACTAACTTATTACAGTTACAAGTAAGAGTAACTTAAATACGTGTAACTGATACGTTTTTAAAAGTAACCTTCCCAACTGGTCATCTTCAATCAAGTGCTCAGTGACTCAAATGCCATTTTATTATATTAATTTAAGTTTTTTCAAAATGCTTGAGTATGTTTTACATTTGTATTTTATCCATCATTCGGAGCTGCTTGGTCCCAGTCAAGATGGCGATCGTAAGACATGACGCAGAAGCCCCGCTGAAGTATATCCTCTTAATCCATCCAATTTTGATGTTAGATCAGATACCAATGGGGTTTAAATATCCTGTGATGTGCGATTCGCAAAACGATCAATTTATTTTGTTAGGCTCCCTCTAAAATCCTAGCCACTAACTTTTAACCTAACGCTAACCCCTAAACGTAACCCTAACTTCCTACCACGTACCCTTAACCTAACCATAGGCCCTAACCTTAAACCTAGCCTTCTACTCTTAAGTCTAACCCAGCCCTAACAAGATGAGCGTATCATCGCACACCACATCACATGGAATTTAAACGACATAGGTATCCGAGCTAACGCAAACCATCCATCCACGGGACTCACCAGCGTACGCAAGATGGCAAGTAAATCTACCATTCACGTATACACTTTACGTATGAATAGAAAGGAAGCGGGCGGTCATGCGTCTCTCAGGTGCGCCATTTACGTTATCTGCGTACGAACTCACCTGTCACTGATGAGAAGTCCGTGCGTAATCAAAGGTGATAATCATTTTGATTCAAGTAATGGGAACATGATATTGGCAATGGCTGAGTTCAGCTATTGCCGATGTCGTTCCTCTAGTCCCCAGCTCCTCCACGAGGGGGCAGCCTTGCATTACGGTAGCAAAAAACGTTTGATACGTTGTTGACTTCTTGGTATGGTTGCATTTGCAATAAGGACAGTCTAAAGGTAACAAATATGACAATTTGGTGGTAGCACATACGGTGATGTATGTGTATACGTACGGTTAAGTTTTATACCTTACCACTTCACGTCCATTGTATACGGCTAAGTACAATGGATGTATTCATGGTATCCATGGTAATATGCTATCAATCGGCAGCAGATGGCAGCCTACGTTCATTGTATTTAGCCGTACAATGGACGTACGTACTTTCATACCCTGCGTGTGGCCAATATCCGTCTGTACGTTCCACGCGTTGCCGCCTTCATACCTCTGAGCGTCTGTTACGTTACCGTGTGCAACAACAGCTATTTATACTCGATTTATACTAGATATTTATGACGTCAACATGCAACATCCCTATTATATAGACTCTTCTTTGAGAGTTTAAAAAAAAACAGTACAGAACAAAAACACATTTTTGACATAGCAATAACAAACAAATACAACGCACAAATAAAGCACGAGCATTTAACAAAATAAATCATGAAAAAAAGACAACGAAAACAATAATACGAAGATAAAGGGACAGACATAACCAACAAAATAATGTAGATAAATTATACAGACATCGTTGTTAAAAATAACACAAGAATCATAGCGGTTGCCGTCGATAAGTAACCATTACATTCGAATCGTGCACGAGTGACACATCGTGGCTGTGCGTACTGTCGCACCTGCCGTGTCCGCAGGTGAGGTCGAATTCGGTGTAAAAGTGAAGTCGAATTGTTCACAACACTTCAGAACCACAACACCTTCAGAGCCAGAACCACAATACTTCAGTCGGCAGTCGCCATGGACAACGACGACGACAAGGCGGTGCTGTGCGAAAGTCTAATCATTTGGGTGAGTTGCGCTGCGGCGGAACGCACGAAGCGCCTCGGGACTCGGGAAAACGGTCCCATTGGAAATTCACTACGTGATATTCTATCCCATCTCGCCGGAAATATGCCGACATATTTAGTGTCACTAAATGTTGCGTTGCTCACATTACACGTGTTAACACCTGCACGTTCTGTGTCTATAGATGAGTTTACGCGCTAAAACACGGGGTGGTCATTTTGTCCCGCCCTTAGTAAAGGCACTTTTGGTGGGGTGTGACTGCATACCTACAGCGAACCTATTTTTATTGTTATTTATAATTTAATATAAGGACCCTTAGGAATCTCCGATTTGCTTCGAATTGGATAGGCAGATACCCCCAGGCCACACACAGCTCTGTGCAAACTTTGACACCAATTGATTGTTGTAAAGATGATTTTATGACTTTTTCGATTTGCCTACATTTTGATTGATCATTATTATTTACCGAAAGGAACCTTTTTGGAGTAGGTTAATGCCTCCAGAGCAGACGCATGTCTGTGCAAATGTTGACACCAATTGCTTGTTGTAAAATTGATTTATGAAAAGGTCTAAAATTCTACGGCAAGGACCTAGCCTGGCAAGCCAGAACCACAGAATGGATAAGCAGGGTCAAGAAAGGGGAGGATCCAAATAAGTGATCAAATCACAGCGCAGTAGACACTGGTGGCGCTCTATGGACAAATCTAAAGAATGGCCGTATTTATTTGAATTTTGTGGTTAATGCATAGTGCCTTTTGAAAAAACGAATATCGCAATCTCTGTAAGAAAAAACAATTTTTTTTCTTGCAATCTTTCAGCCCTTGTTGACATGCATTTAGAATATGGCTGTGTCCGAAATCGCTCCCTATCCCCCATATAGTGCACTATTTGGGGCGCACGCCATTTTGTAGGGGTGTCCGAATTCTCCATGCACCCGATACAGTGCACTGAAAGTATCCCACAATGCAACGCAAAAAGTAGTGAGTATCGGATGTACCCTTGCCGACCATGGCAAATGGTTATAAATGTAGGTACTTTTGACTTTTCGCGATGATTTGGGAATTTTATAATTATATTTTCTAATAATTTTCAACGCCACCGTCTCTAGTGTCCGAAATCTCGGCCATTGCTGTTGAGTGCACTATAAGTGAGTGCACTATATAAGGGGTGGGGGTAGGGAGTAGTAGAGGATGGGAACGGACACAGCCAGTGACTCAATTCAAAGTGACGTCAAGTCAATTTTTTGAAATTTTCTATGTCCCATGTTTGACGCATTCCTGTTTCTGTGTCTGACGCCCGCACATTTCAAGTCAATTCCTGAGTGATTTGACACACTTTTTTTTGTCCCTCTGGTTACATGGCATGGGACTTTTGTCGCCGTTACAAACGTCAACTAATTATGGTGTAAAAGGTACCATAACTATAAGGTACCAATTACCGTAGGCAATCGATTGCTTGATATAGTCCCCTGTATGCAGTAACTCCTTATGTAAGGGTGTCTACTCGCTCCTAGCCCCTGTTTCTCCTGTTGCATTCTGGGAGCTCTCATTTTCTCACTTTATCTGAGTCTAACCTGTCAAATGCGTTGTGTGCAGGGCTTGAAAACAGAATTATTTTTCAAACATTCCTTTCCGAACGGTTCAGGTAGGCCTATGTTTAACGTTTTCGTTCTCAGAACCGTTCCGCCACCAAAATTTTGGTCCTGAACCGGTTCGGAACACAAAAATTTTGTTTGTTCTTAAAGTTCCTTACAGTGTGCAATGTTAAGTTTAGGTATATTTTATACAAGTATATTTGGTGGATTTTCAAACTTGACAGTGAAACTGTATTAACGCGAAGACCGGGTTTAAAACGCCATTACATTCACTTCCTACAAGATGGAGCCGCAGATTCTTGCCGACTGACAGGGAAAGTGGACAAAAGGAAAGGATATGTTAAAATATATAGAGAACAGAAAAAAAAAACGTTTTTAACCGGTTTTGTGGATTTCATTATGTTCCGATTCTGTTCCGGAACAGTTAAAGAAATCTTTTTCCGTTTCCGTTTCCGCTCCTCATAAAATTCCGTAAAATTCTGTTCGTTTTCGGTTTTCGTTTTTCGTCCCTTGACCCGGTTCGGAGCCCTGGTTCGTTGTGTGTGAAGTTTATCCCCCAGCTTCCCCTGGTGTCTTTTACACCCGATCCCACCACCGTGGATCTGTAACCCTGTTTATGTGCGTTCTCAGTTGCAGACCTTTGACACCTCTGCTCCTTGCTACACGCTGGTCCAGCTGACTGACGGGCAGGCCATGTCCAAAGCTCTGCATCACATGTAGGACATGCCCAAATATTCATCATCATCATCATCATTATCACTTATGTGTGTCTGAGACGCTGTGTCTCGTATGATTTGGGCAGTTGGGCTGCAACTAACATTTTTTTTAAATTGAGCAAAGTATTCTGCAAATGCAATATTTACATCAAGGGTGGGCGCGGTGGCAGAGAGGTTATAGAGAGCGTTCCCAGACCATAGGTTGAGCAGCACCATGGGTTCTAATCCCCTCTCTGTATTTTTTTGCGATCTCTCTCCCTGAATGCTCATCCCAGTTTCCGATTTAATCGTGTCACTTTCTCTCTCAATAAAGAATGAAAAACGGAAAAAAAGGAAAAATCTACATCCGTCATTAAGGGAACAAAAACACATAGCAAAGGAAACTTCAGACTTTTCTTTATCATCACACAATGTTTGTTTCTACCAGTTTACATCCTTTAGTAATAGTCTCCAGAACATGGGTGGGTATCACTAAAAATGATGATTTCTGACTGAATCCTGAATAAATGCTAGTGCAGTACCGACCATGTCACTCGGGTGGCGGTATACGCCGACACTTTAGAGGCAGACACTGAGGGCCCAGAGGCGGTGTATGGCGCAGCCTGGTGGTCATAAAGTGGTATCTTTTTTATGTGATAACACTAAATAAGGCATCATTGGACAGAATTAATTAATCCGTGCAGTGTCCATCTGGGTTTCTGGACAGCATCCGGGCACTGAACTTTAACCAAAATCTCAGAATTCCACCTTTTGAGACACGGCGCAAGTTGTGTGACAGATTTCAGTATTTGACAGTTATCTGTGTTTGTGTGTGTGCATATAAGACATATCAGTCCTGTGACAGATTTCTTTCTGTGGTGGTTCAATGGTTCTGTGTGTGATACATTTTCTCTGACTGTGACAGAGATTCCTCATGGTTCACAGAGTCCTGGCTGCAGCGCATCAAGCCAGATGTCGGTGATAACTGGAGACTGAAGGTTGGACTGCTGTTTATCAATGGAAAAAATTTAGATTGAATGACTGAATTCAGCCTAATGTGTTCTATTATATGTTATGAATTTAATCATTAAATTTTTTACGTGAATAATATACAATATACAGTACAAATCATTTCCCATGATTTGTACTGTATACTGTATTTTTTAAAAATGTTTTTTCCAGCCCTTTCAGGTTGTTTTTCCAAGCTTTATTTATTAGGGTTAGCGGAAACGGGTGGGAGGCAGACATGCGGGAAATACGTCGGTGGCGAGATTCGAACCATTGACTCATCGCGCCATTGAGGCATATGTGTGCTTTCCAGCGCTCTGCCTAACCAACTGAGCAGCACTGAAATGGATCATTGTTAATGTTACATGTTTTCTGTGTGCACACAGAATGTGATCATTTCTGAAAATGCAAAACTGACTCATTGAGTCAGTGAGGTTATCAATGCATCATTCAGTAATTGAAGTAAACGTATCATCATTTTTCTTAACTATTTTGTTGGTTAGATATGCAGTTCACAAGAGATTCAACTTGCCAACTATTGCAATTAAAATAATTTAATTTAGGTGCATCCTTTATTTTATTTTTGCATGACCAGACTGTTAGACTGTTCTCGTGCTGCCCAGTAGCTCTGGGCACTGGAAAGCACATGCATATGCCTCAATGGCGCGGTGAGTCGGTGGTTCGAATCCCACCAGCGACGTATTTCCCGCATGTCTGCCCCCCCCATCTTCACCTGTTTCCACTAACCCTAATAAATAAAGCTTGGAAAAGAACAGCCTGAATGGGCTGGAAAAAACATTTAGAAAAAAAAAAGTGTAATCATTCTCAACATTGGATTTCTAGCTCATTGTCGGCCGTTTCCTTCAGGTGAGCAACCTGAAGAAGATCCTTCAGATGATTGTCGACTACTACAATGAGGTAAGACTGTTCGTCAGCAGTTTCTAGTCTACCTTGCAGTCTTTGCCCCAAATTAAAAATTGTGGGTTTTTTTCCACCGTTGTGACATTGCGGTTTCGCAGTTGCGGTTTTGGTTTTGTTCATGAGGATGTGTGTTGCTCACATAGAACAAATGTAAAACTGAGCATGTTTCATTCGCGTTTTTTTTTTTTTAAACAAAGTTCAACTTCCATTTAACATCTATATGACTACTTTTTTTTTAAACACATTGTATTAATTAACAAGATGAAGTGGCATGTTTACAGTGAAGCTGCAGGGGCAATGTGTGTGTATGCGTACCAGGCATCGAAATGCACTACTCTCGCTTTCAACACAGCGGATGGATGAAGATGAGACTTTACAGCTTTTACATTTAAAGTGGAACAATCATGCAAAAAACTCGATAAAGCGCGGCCCGCACCCTTGTGGCGTTCTCACCGCAGTTTATCAAATATTGCGATTTATTATTCAGCCTTAATCTGCACTTTGACACGCTGCTATTCTTTGTGTTCAGACACCTTGTGGTTTGTTAACGAAGCACTGCATGCATCATAAACTGTGTAAAAGAGGGATGAAATCTATGTATGTATCATGGTGGTTCAGTGTTTAGCACTGGCTCAGAATCTGGCATTTGGCAGGAGTTAACTATTGTAATTCTAAATTTTAAAAAAGCACTGTCTTTTTCTGCATCGGCGCTGTTTTCTTTATTGGATAGGATTTACTGGGTTGAAAAGATCGGGGGTAGACATCGCAGACAAGCAGACGAGGGGAAGGAGAACTTGCGGTACTGCGGTAGACGCAGCGCGAATGGGGGCACATTAGGTGCGGTGTCCATACGACATCCCAAAATTAATGAATTTGTTCATTTAAAATGTGTTTCTACAGGTTTTGGGCGAGCGGACTGACGACTTCCCGCTGCCGGATGTGGCACTGGTGGCGGAGCACGGCGAAGCTGTCAACATGGGCCGCCTGCTGCAGCTGATCCTGGGCTGTGCTGTCAAGTGCGAGCGCAAACAAGGTGGGCTGCTTACATGACCTGCTTTTGATCTGTGGGACACACAGGCTGATGCTGATGGGGGGATGTACTAAAATGTCAGAGACTGTTACAACAGCGATAAGCCTTGTATTAAATAGGGCTATTGCACGGTGACGTCACGGCAGGGGGCAGCAGACGTTTTGATGGTAGCATTGCGGTCCGGCGAACAGACAGAGTGATATTTGCATAATGTTGTTCATTTAAGGGTCTTCTATTATTGATTAATAGCACGCTATCCATTGCCAGTATATGGCAGTCTAACGCTAAGTTTCCACGGTCCGTATACGTGAGCAAACAAACGTGTTGTCACCGTTGCAGCATGGTCCATTGTGCTGAAATACGTGCCGTAGACGTACGGTCCGTATACGGACCGTATACGGGCCGTACAGAAAATCATTTATTTTGTTTTTTCACCGCACGTATACGGTACGTACTGGGGGCGAGGCCGTGTGCTCAGTGATTGACAGCAGCGCTGATCAATCAGCGGACTGTGCGCTCCAGTGCCTGAAAGGCGAAGTAATAGATATATATTTCAAAGTTTTTACCGAAGCGGCCTCGTGCACGTGGCTTTGTTGTGCACGCGCGTGTATGTGTGCACACAAAACAGTGCACCCCCAATTGAGTTTGTGCTTGTGAATATGCGTGCGCGTGTGTGTTTGTGTGTGCGTATATGCTTTCGTGTGTGTGCTTGTGTGTGTGAATATGCGTGTATGTGTGTGTGTGTGTGTTTGTGTGCGCATATACGCGTACCTGTGTGTGCGTGTGTGTGTGGCGCGTGTGTGTATGTGCGTGTGTAGAATTCCCCGGAGCGTTCTACCATACTGTCTGGATCCCATGTTCACCCCGATGTACTTGCGATGCGATTATGTTGTTTAGCATAGCAATGCAAAGAGTCGACGTGCAACTCTTTCTGGCTAGTGTCGAATTCACCCCGTGAGTGAAAACTCGTGGGGGTGAAACCTCGCCGT
>OMKY01221061.1:0-10571 GCA_900302395.1 Bregmaceros cantori
CCCCCCCCTCCCTGAGGCTATGAAGAACTCCACTATCGCCCATTATCACGGAGCCATCAAACTTAACGCGAGGCAATTTACCGATCGGCGGCACGGTTGGCCGCCGCCTTGACGCCTTGAGCCATGCACGCTTCAAGCACCGCGGCCAAAATGGCGAAAATACAGAAAGATTAGAGGATTCAAAGCGCCATAAAATGCCCAAGAAGAGGCGTTTTAATGAGAATGGCGACAGGACGGTGTGGACTGCCATCAGGAGAGAAATGATGAGTGTAATGTTAGCCGTGTGCACAATTTGTTGACCATTTTCACGAGTGGATGGCGCTACAATATTCATGAATGCTGATTTTGTTTTGTTTTTTGCAAGCCAACTTGTTTTTTCAATGAATGTAAAGGCCAATGACATGTTGAGAGAGAGGGAGAGTGCGAGAGAGAGGGAGAGATAGAGAGAGAGTATGTGATTTGCTGTGAATGTGTGAGAGCGAAATCGTGAGCGCATGAGAAAGGTTTGTGTAGATATGAGATAGGTACTCATCAGTGGTGGAAAGTAATGAATTACATTTATTCACATTACTGTAATTAATTTAGTAATTTGTAATTTTCTAAGTAGTTTTTGAAATGTGTAATTTTTACTTTTACTCGAGTAAATTTTTACCTCTGTACTTTTAACTCATTACAACATCATTACAAAACATTGGTGACCTGTGAAATATTTTCACCCTCAGGAACTGGGTGTAACATAGCTTAATATGAAAAAAAAAGGTTGCTTGGCAGAGGTCTGCATTCTTGGAGGGCATTTCTAGTTAAAAGCTGTAATTGGGTTAATGTAAAAGTGGGTTAATGTAAAAAACATTTGTTGTCACCACTGCTTGTGTTAAGTTATTGGCACTTAATGGTGAATTACGTCATGTACTGTATATGCATTTCACCCTTTTGGGGTATTTGCAAAAATTAAATTGCAAACAAATTTATTTCCAAAACTCAACTAGAAGCACTGCTAACCTGCGCCTAACCCCTAAACCTAGTCTAACCTAAAATTTAAAAAAAAAAAAAAAAAAGTGCAATTTGCAGGTTGGAAAGTGGCATTGGCTGTTTGGTAAATGCGCCTCGGGTGCAGCTGCGGGAGAACACGGCCACGTGTGACGTTACTACGGAGAACAGGGATTGTTCACCCGTTAATATCAAATCAAACTTTATTTATATAGCGTTTTTCATGCAGAGCAATGTTACTTATAGGCTACAGAAATGGACCAAAATGTAATCACTTATTTTTACAGTTACAGCGACATCTAATCTGTAGACAAAACTATGAGTTTCACATTTTGTTTCTGTTAATATTGTTATTTATGATAACGTGTTCCTTCGTTTCAGTTTTTTACACCATTCAGCAATGTTAGGCTGGCACTAATGAAATGAAGCGACTGATCCCAGTGCCAATGAATATCCCCCACAGCCCCCCTCCTTGATGCTAATCTCTCTGCCCTTTGACCTCGGTGACGGGGGAACAAGCTTAGACACCCAATTAAGCCAGGGAGAGATAGAGGAGCAGTGGGAGAGATAGGGAGATAGATAGTGGGGAGAGGATAAGAATTTTTTCTAAATTTATTTTTTTGGCGCAAGCGCCGTTTTTCATTCTTTGTTGAGGGAGATAGTGACAGGATCAAATCGGAACCTGGGATAAAGAGTTGGGGCAGGAAAGCCGGACAGGAGATTTGAACCTGCGCCACTGCCCGACCTATAGTATGGAGGACGCGCTCTCTACCCTCTCTGCCACCGTGCGCCCCGAGGATGACAGTTTTTTAACATCCATTTTTTTCCGCCGTAAATGTCAAAATCAAATCTATGTCTTTTGGGGTGGACAATAAAAATGCACAATTAGCGTCACACTCATATTTTATCTGATAACATAAAAGCACTAGACACTCCCATACTGTCACAAAATAAGAACTAAAATAAAAGTACTCTTTCTTGGAATAACAATAACCCAAATGCAAATAAACTTATACCACACTCAATTTTAAAGGAAAGCATCACTGAAAATGCTGTGTGCGCTGCTGCCGCATAAGGTGCTTCGTGTTAATGCAAAAACAACGGGTGGATGAATTTGTCTCAGATTTGGTGTGTTCATGCTCTTGAGGAGGTTCAAGAAATGATCAGATAACAACACTTTCACGATGGCTGACTACAAAATGGCCACAGTTTTGTTTGGTCCATAACTTCTGACTGGGTGGATGGAATTGCCCATTTGCTCCAAATTTATTTCGCTTTGACAAAGCATATACATTTCATCTAAAGGGTAAATATTTCAAAATGGCTCACATGCGCAAAATATGGTATGCTATAGATGAGTTTACAAAATCCGACCTCTAGATGTCGGTCTGTGACGAGTTACACATCACCTCCCTTGCATCGTTCATCATAAATATTGATGAAATACAGTCAAAATCTGATTTAAATTAACTCACCGAGTGGTCACATGTTCTTCTGAACCAATAGGCTAGCTGCTTCTACTAGTAGTTCCAAAAGGCATGAGAAAATGAAACGGGTTGATTATTAAATCATGCGTTAGTGGGTCACAGATCCGCACGATAACATTTGGGTGAGGAATAGCACACCGCAAGTTACCACCACAGTTTTTAAATAACCCTGTAGGTGTGCGCTCCCACCGAATAGACATGTTGAAAATGTGCCAAATACACGGCAAGTAAATGACACCGGAAGTGAGGTTCAGAGACCGGAAGTGCCCCCCGAACTCGTCTATAGGCCTAGCTTGTTCCCTGACCTTTTCAAACCATACTGAGGTTTATATCTATTGTCCCCAGCACTTCTGAAATAAAACCACCCTTGCAAGGCGGTATGGGCTCTCTGAATCTCCAACAGTGTCCACATACCTGTGAAGTGTGTGGAGGGTCGGGAAACTTGGTGTACGCTGCCCTCAGCAGCCTCTTTAGAGTCCTCTGGAGCCGGCTGTACTCCTTCAGTCCCGGGCAGCGCTCCGTGTTCAGCCTGTTGCTCTACAAAGACGGACCTTAGGATGAGGTTATGAACGGTGCGTTTCACTCATTTCACATGGCCTAGCGAGCCGGAAGCAATGAATCGTCCGCGCATCGGTAGACGGTACATTGGCCATTGGGTCTGGGAAAATCAGTCAGACGGGCTGACCAATCAAATTATTTGAATCGAGACGTAGGCGGACTTTGGTATGGGCGACGCGAGACGTTGATATTTACAATAGAAATATACCAATTTTAGCAGACCGTTTAACCTATTTAAAGATTTTGTTTCTAATTGATGTTTTAATGTATATTGCCAGGATAATTATCGGTTAATTGTGTGAGGGGGGTCATAATTTCACAAATGCGTCAGATTTGGCGTTAATATTTTTTATTTCAGTGGAACCACCGGAAGAAGACACGTGTGGAATGTCTCTCTCTCTCATATAGACGAGTTCGGGGGTACTTCCGGTGTCTGTAGGTCACGTCCGGTGTCATTTAGTTCAATGCAATTTTTCATCATTTATATTCGGTGGGAACACACACCTACAGGGTTATTTAAAACGGATGGTGGTAACTTGCGGTGTGTTATTCAACACCCAAATGCTCTCATGCGGATCTGTGACCCACAAACGCATGATTTAATAATCAGTGCAACTCGTTCCATTTTCCCATTCCTTTTGCAATTACTAGTAGAAGCAGCCAGCCTATTGGTCCAGAAGAACATTATAAACGGGGCGAGTGGGATGGTGTGTTTACTGGTCACAGACGACATCTAGTGGTCGGATTTTGAACTGCCGTGCGTTTTGTGTGTTTTGTTTGCTCGGTTCCTCGGTCAAGTACCAGAGTTGCCATAGGCCATCATTAGGCACCGGAAGTGTGTTTCCTCAAAATGCCAGCCCCCTGTATTTCGCGGGTAAACTCGTCTATACTGTATAGCTCTATCTCTCCTTTCTACAATGGCAACGCGCAGTCGGCGGCACAACCCGACTTTGGCGAAAGCAATGGGGTGACGTCACGCACGCTGCGTCTATGTTACATCCACGGTCCACCCAAAGGTGTAAAGGGAAACATGGCAGCATGAATTAAAGATGCCGCTGCGGCTGTACCACGAATCCATGAGATGTCACCCTACACTACCAGCCGACACCCGAGAACCCCGCTCACCGTGTGGACGCAGGCCGATAACACGACACGGCTCCCGGCTCGTAAACCGATTCGGTCCAGCGCCACCGACACAGCGCGCAGCATCAGCGGGTCTCATGTAAACCGTGCAACCCGATATTGCTGATTGATTGTATAGTTCTAGATTGGAGCACACCCCATTGTGTTTTTCCTTGGCATCCAGTGGCCGTGTAATAACATCGTAGTAAAACTCCCCCGAATGTAACGTTGACGTAACTTCGGTTGTCGTCAGAGCGTGTCAAGCAGCAGCAACAACAACACGTGGCGTGCAGGAAATGACCGCAGCGCTGCCTGCACAGATAAGAGGCGTCGACAGCTGCGGCCACTAACGCATTGTGGACGAGTTTGGTGGGAAGTCGGCGAATTCTGCGCACGTACGCCGCGTTGAGCAGCAGATCTACACTACAGTATCCACCTTTGCGAACATCACGTGGCCAGCTTGGACAAGAATCAATATCGCCCTCGCACTGAGTGCGCTGCCCAAAAAGCCGGGCAGTGACGCAGCGGGTTTCAGGCTAGAGCAGTCGATCCACGATGGACATCTGAATGGTTTGTATGCGGCGCATCGCCCTGGATGCTGGCAGCAATTGATTAGGATGTCTGCGGAGATTTGGAGTGTACGGAAATAACCCTTGTGGCAGCTCGTAGTGAAGTGCATTAAATTATTTTTACGCAGTCTACTTCGGGTCTTATTGTTTTTATTATTGTTATTATTTTCTTATTTTTATTATTATTATTATTTAATTTATCTGGTCATTAAATACGCCGTGGTGTCTGCAGCTGTTTGCAATTCCTTAAAAGGAAACCGCTCACTGTGAGTTCGACATTGTTTCTAGAATATGTCGCTCGCCGAGATAGACCCGGAGAGAGCCGGGAGAGAGGAGGAAGAGATCCCGCTTAAATCCGACGGAGCGGGGTCGGTGCACAGCACGGCACAGGCCAGGTGGACTTTACTACGGCAGGTAAGACTGCATCCCGCCCAGGGGCGGCTCTAGGATGCTCTGACTGGGGTGATCACCAGAGGTGGTTCTAAGGTCTGTTGGGTCCCCCCCAAGCCTTCCCCACTGCTACAACAATTCATTAGTTTTTGTTGTCACTAAAATAAATCACCTAAAAATGTTAATACAGTGTAATTTGCTTATGGTGATCACGGCAATAGTGATCATCCGCGTATATTGACCAATAGACCTGGGGCCATAGACTGTATATAAAGTAGACCCAGCGTGCGTGACGTCATCCCATTGCTTTCATCAAAGTCGGGTTGAGGCCGCCGACTGCGCGCTGCCATTGTTGAAAGTACCCGTATATCCGGTACCAGGAGAGATAGAGAGAGCTATATAGTATATGAGAGAGAGACACCCCACACGCAACTTCTTCTGGTGGTACTGTCCGCTAGGGGCGCCAACGACCGAGTCAAAATGAATGGGATCCTGAGGGAGCTGAAATAAAAAATATTAGCGCCAAATCTGACGCGTTTCGTGAAATTACCCCCCCCTCACTCAATTAACCGATAATTATCCCGGCAATATACATTAAAAAAATCTATTAGGAAAGATCTTTAAATAGGTTAAAACAGGCTGCTTAGATTGGAATATTTGTGTTGGAATCCCCATGGGGCTCGGTTTTAGGAGACTAGGCTCCTCCCACACAAACCCGGAAGTAGGCGCGGACATCAAAACGAACGCGGTGTCCATTTTTTATACAGACTTTTATACAGTAAATGCTGTTTAAATAATTTGCTTATAGCGATCATTTTTGGTAATTTTATGAATGAAAATAATTTTAAAATTACGTTTAGTTCGGGGTGCGCGGTGGCCGAGCAGTTAGACAGCGCGTCTCACAGGCCACGAGCCGAGCAGTGCCGTGGGTTCGCACAACCCCTCTGGCTTTTCTGCAATGTCTCCCCCCTGTCGCTATCTCTCAATAAAATGAATGCAAAACGGCGCTTGCGGCCAAAAAAAAAAAAAAAGAAATTGCGAGTAGTTACGTGTTGCTGTATAGACATATACAGTACAAGCATTGCAACGATGGCACGTTCCATTAAGCTACAAGTTGGTGCCTCCGAGATAATGTGGCCACCCCATTGGTCCACACGTGGTCACGTGGTTCTAGACGCAGCGTCGTGATGCATAGACTGTGGTCGTCTGGTACGCACCACAGAAAAACAGAGCTAGGCTCGCTTTTTACTTTTTTGATGCCCTTATCTTCTATGTTGTTGTACCGGCGGCAGACCAGAGCGATGCACTTAATAGCAGGGCTTTGAACCGGTTCAAGGAAACGAAAACCGGGAACTTTTAGTATTTTCCAGGAAACAGAAACAAAACCGGAAACGTTATTATTTTTCATGTTCCGAAACAGGAACACTTTTTTCAAAATAATGGTAATGGTAATGGTAATTAATAGCGGTTTTATTTTGTTCCTCAAAGGAGTGCACTTTGGGATAACTTCAGAAATAAAACAAGAGTATTTATAAAATCTACGATGCAGCAGTGACGTAGGAATCGTCAAATTATTGGTGGAACACATAACCGGAAACGTTACAATTCTGTTTCTGTTCGGAATGAAGCGCTTGGGAAAAAATATTGGTTCATAGGCCTACGTTACGTAGCCTACCAGAGTTATGTGTGCAGTACTGTATACTGTACAAACTTGCACAGTAAGGGAACTGCTGGTGTTCCCAAGTTGCGCTTGGAGCGCACAACGTGCGTTTGGAACACACCACTGAGCGCTGCAATGTCCCCTGACTCACTCACACAAACACACGTGCGCACACTGTTCACTTGCCATACACACACCGGCGCATACACACGCAGAACATGAATGTGCGGCACAAACAACATGACTTAAAAATTGACATCACTTTTTACTTTTCATATTTTTGTTATGAACGGATCATGAAAAATTCACATATCCAGCAAATAAATAAAATAAAAAGCTTGCGACCAATCTTTTCATTTTTTAAAGGTTGGGTAAAGCTTGGGTTGCTATTTCTGGTGCCACATCACTTTTAAAAAGTTCCCTGTAGTCACAGACGATTAAGAGCAACGAGTCTACCTCCGCAACATGCATGTTGTGAGCTGTAAACGCCACGCACCACTAGACTCGGACGATATTGTAGCAGTTTGCATTTCTTGGGGAAATTCCATACACACGTGGACACTGACATTCTTTGACCCCCACTTGCATGCCCATATTTGGCCGGTTCTAACTGCATTGTGCTGTCATGTACACACACCCCTCAGCTGTCGGCTCAAGACACAGGGGAATTCAGTGTTCTCTCTCTTTCCTGCCTTGCCCATTGACGAATAAAGAGCATTATTTAAGGGGCTGTGTTCCCCATTACACACATACCTCTACAATATTACGATATGTCGTTAATCGGCGACTATTGTTGGTAAGGACGATGTCACATGTAATATCGCACCTATCGTCAGTATGTTTAAAATGCTGCGCATCGCCCCCACTCGGGGAGCGCTGCTAAGGAGCGCTAGGTGTGTTGACCACATACACACAGACACACACACACACACACTGGAACACATACACCGCAATAATACATGCACACACACACACACACACACACAGTTTGCTTAATAGGCACATTGTCTATCCAGTATCCACACACACGCACCGATGAGGACACCATCTTCTTGACTAATCCACCCTCTCTCTTGGGCTAACTGTTGATTTGATTGCAGAATAAAATATTCCGAGACCAGAATGAGTGTCATCTGTTAAGTATTTGCTGTGAAATCACTTGACAAAAAAGTTAAATATCTTGGAAACAATTTTTTAAAGTTATTTTTCCCGGCGTTAGCGCCTTTTGTCCATCTTTATTGGATAGGATTAGTCGGAAACTGGGTTGAAGAGATCGGGGGTAGACATTGCAGACAAGTCGGCGAGCGTAGTCGAACTCGCGACACTGCGGACGCTGCGGTAGACACAGCGCCACTAATATGGATGTTGGG
This sequence comes from Bregmaceros cantori, assembly GCA_900302395.1. Lineage (NCBI taxonomy): Eukaryota > Metazoa > Chordata > Actinopteri > Gadiformes > Bregmacerotidae > Bregmaceros > Bregmaceros cantori. Next base: position 8,144 of record OMKY01221061.1, read on the forward strand.
TGCGGTGTCCATAACCACTCGGCCAACGCGGACCCCGAAACAATTTGTTTTATTTGTTGTATAGAAAGCAATCTAGGGAGAGAACCTGGTTTCATATGATTTCGATGTGCCTTGGGAAAACCCTGAAACTATATATGTCATTAGCTGCAATGAATTAGTTAAATCAAGGATTATGTGAGGATTAATGAAAGGTTTATTGTGTAAGATTCCAGGGGGCAGGTAACTGAACTCAATTACTCCTAATTCCTCTGGGAAATTGTGGTGGAGTGGTGAAGTGTGATGATGTTCTAATCATGTACAAATATTATTAAATATTTCAAAGTTTACAAACAGTGTCCCTAATCATAATAATCTGATTTGAAATGGATTGATAACAGTCCAAACAGTCTGTATTTGGTTAATAGGGCTGTTGCACGTGAGGTCACGGCTTGGCGGCGGTAGCCATTTTGCGTGTATCACGTACGGTGAAGTATACGTATACGCACGGTTAAGTGGTATTATTCCCACTTCATGTCCGTTATATAGGGGCATATATAATGGCGTGCGCCCCATATAGTGCACTATATAGGGGATAGGGAGCGATTTTTGGACACGGCCAATGTTAAACAAATACCGCTCGCTGCCTATTCGTTAGACTGCGTTGATGCCCCCAAAATGGCCCAAAACAGCCCTATTGGATTGAATATTATGCTTTAAATGACTGAAATTATTAGTTATTCCATGTGCGTTTTTAAACACAAAGCAATGTATGGAATATCATGATGGGAGAATTAGGTCATTTATCAGCAGAGATGGCAAGTAACGAAGTACAAATACTCAAGTACTCTACTTAAGTCTTTTTTTCATGTATCTGTCCTTTTAGAAGTACTTTTTTCTCTGATGACTTTTTACTTGTACTGAGTAGATTTTTAACAGAAATATCTGTACTTCTACTCCTTACTTTTTCCAAAACAGGTTCGTTCCTTTTTTTTTTTTTGCGCACCGATGGTAGCTGGTAGGGATATGTAATAGTGTGAATGAGCCAGTAGGGGGCGGTAATGCCGGCAGTGGGATTTGTGAACCTCAAGTGAAGTAAGTTAGGTTTTTAACAATATATTCAAACATTGTGAAATTAGCAGTGAAAAAAGTGACTTTTATAGACAATTAAATTTTTGTACTTTGTACTTTATACTTTCAAAAATACTTTTGAGTACATTTCAGAGCCTGTACTTTTTTACTCTACTCGAGTACATATTTGGATCAGCACTTTGTAGTCTTACTCAAGTTGTTTTTTCACAAATGTATTTTATGCTTACTCAAGTAAGAAATGTGGGTACTTTTGCCATCTCTGGTTATCAGCAGATACAACCAGCCAGTCTCCCCTTGGCTGGTGCCTCTGGTCTCCTCTGATTATTCCCTGGCCTCCTAATCCCCCCCCCTCCTCCGGGCAGGTGCTGCGTCACAAGCAGGTGGAGAGTGCGGAGGTCAAGCAGGTGTCGGTGCGGCGCTTTGCAACCTTTGACCTTTTCACCAGACTGAAGGTCGTGCCGTCGGACCCTTCGGACGGCGACCCGTGGGTGGAGTACCGGAGCGTCTCTTTCCCAGAGTACAGTGCCTTTCTCAGGTGTCTGACGCACAAGTACACACTACAGATCAGGGCTTGAAAACGGAATTATTTTTGAAACGTTCCGTTCCGAACGGTTCAGGCAGGTCTCTGTTTAACGTTTTCGTCCTCGGAACCGTTCCGCTTCCAAAATATCGGTCCTGAACCGGTTCGGAACACAAAAATGTAGTTCGTTCTTAAAGTTCCTCATATTGTGCGATGTTAAGTTTAGATATAGTTTATATAAAATATATTTGGTGGACTTTCAAACTTCTGTGTAACTGTATTAACATTAAAAGGGGTTCAAAACGCCTTTACATTGATTTCCTCGTCTGTCCGCAAGATGGAGCCCCAGATGCATGGGGCTTGATGACCGACAGTGAAAGTTGGATGCATGCACAACCGGAAATAGTCTCTCAGACATAGGAAGTGTTCAAATATATAGGGAACAGAAAAAAACGTTTTTAACCGGTTTTGTGGATTTCATAATGTTCCGTTTCTGTTCCGAAACATTTGAATACATCTTTTTGATGGGGACTGGGTTGAGCAGTGTGGGGGCTGGGGGTTTGAGGTTGACTGGGCTACGGTGTGGGCGCTGGTGGTTTGATGGGGATTAGGTTCAGTAGTGTGGGAGCTGGGGGTTTGATGGGGACTGGGTTGAGTAGTGTGGGAGCTGGGGGTTTGATGGGGACTGTGTTGAGTAGTGTGGGAGCTGGGGGTTTGATAGGGACTGGGTTGAGTAGTGTGGGAGCTGGGAGTTTGATGGGACTGGGTTGAGAAGTGTGAGAGCTGGGGGTTTGATGGGGACTGGGTTGAGTAGTGTGGTAGCTGGGGGTTTGATGGGAC
>OMKY01221064.1:0-10664 GCA_900302395.1 Bregmaceros cantori
GCTTTGTCGTGTAATAGTGACACACAAACACAAAATGTGCACGTACATACGTGCGCGTGTACTATTTAAAGGTTATGTGGCATGTAAATACACCCAACATGCGATATCATCGACATTTGGTCATTAATTGAAATAGTTTGATGCAGTTCCACGCGTATACTGTAGGGGGCGGTAAAGGTTCGTTTTGAATTTTGCGGTCGGTGTGACGTCATACCGACCACAATTTCAAAAGAACCGACATCTGGGAGGACCTCAAAATGCCCACTTTAGGCAATTATTGTGAAGCAACCACAAAACGACCAGAATAGAGTTTGACATGGTCCATTATTATGTCGCAATCCTGTTCTTAACAAATAAACACTTTTAAAACTTGATTTTTCATGTCACCCCGCCTTTAAACATTGTTGAAATACCCACAAAATATGAATTCAAGACACATGTTCTTCTGGACCAATGGGATGGCTGCATTCACTCGTAAGTCCGACACAGAGGAATGAATGGAACGGGTTGCACAGTCATCGGTATGTGGGGCACAAATCCGCACCAGACAGAGATGGCAAAAGTACTAGGATTTCTTACTTGAGTAAGAGTAATGTACATTTGTAAAAAAAAAACTATTCGAGTAAGACTACAAAGTACTGATCCAAATATCTATTCGAGTAATGTTAAAGATACAGGCTGAGAAATGTACTCAAAGTACTTTTGAAAGTAAAAAGTACATGCTCTAAAATCTACTCAAAAGTATTTTTGAAAGTATAAATTACATGTCCCTGCGGCCATTATGAATTTAGTAATAAGCAGTATGTAAGCAGGGGTTGACAGAAGCACACAGCTAAAATAACCAATAACCAATAATAATCAAATCTTACCATGAAAGCAAATGAAAAAAGACGAATGTTGCGGTCCACATGGCCCCCTCTTCCAGTCTCCTGTAGTATTGATGCTGACACAGTGCATTATCCTGTCGTAGTGGACTTTTTGATCATCAGAGAAATTATTATATTTTGTCGTCACATGGTCTGCCGACCATTTCCATGTATTTAGCTTGGATGTTTTGTCTTCCTTCATTCTTCTCCAATGGCAGAGACCAATCCATGTTATAGCACCTTTTGTCATCTTTTTCAGCTGTTCCAAGTCGTCCACGTTGTTGATGGTGGCCAGTTCACTGTGATTGCGCCTGCAGATGCTCAAGGCGTCGGACCAGTTCTCTTCCTGCTCTACAAAAATGTACTTATCCACCGTAGCATTGGCCAGAAACAGACCTGGAAGGAGAGAGCAGTGCACTGGTTGGAGAGAGAAACATAACTATACAACTAGAAGCACCCAGAGAGTGCAAACCTCTGCCAAGGCTATAGGGTCAATTATGCTAAAAAGAATTTCTTGATCTGAAACGTGATGCGGATTACAAATAGATTACTATTTGGGCGAGTCCTTACCTCGGGTAAAAATGTAATAAAAATCCATCAATAGCTTTTTGAGAATATTGTGAAGAATTGTTATGGATTGTTACACCCAACACTGATAGGGTAGATTGCCCTAATCTGGGCCACTGCCTAATATGGGACACCTACACTCCAGTGGCTCTGGCTCCTCCCTAAAATTATGGTGAAAGCAAACTATGGCAACTAGGCAACTGACTGTCCCATATTAGTAAGCTGCAAAAAGGGTCCACATTAGGCCAACCCACCCTAAATACTTGAAAATCTGTCCATAATGTTTTGACTGCATGTAGATCAGATCACTATGATTTGAAAAAGAGTCCCTTAGGACTATTTTTTTTAAATCTGTAATCTATCTTTCAGGACATTACTCATTCTAAGAATAATTTCACATCAAGATCTTGAAAAGAAAAAGATAATTCAAATAGATGGAATGGTTGATTTTACTGTGTCACAGTTTCTGAAGTTAATGTATAACCCCTTACTTTATACATGTGGCAGCGGCATTACATTGCTGATTATAATTTGTTTGTTTATTTATTTATTTATAAATACATTTTCGCCATAAACACCATTTTTCCATTTCATTGACAGGCTTAGTGCATAACTGGGACGAGAAAGATCAGGGGAAGACCTTGCAGAAATGGAGGAGAACTTGTGACGCTGCCCGTACCTGTGAACTAAGTCACAGGCAATATGCATGTGAGAGATGCTCTGTCTCACACCGCCATCACACGTGTTACAATTTCTAATGAATGTAATCATATTACAGTAATCATATTTCAAAAACTAGTAACTCTCGTCCCTAACAACTGCATTTTAAAATATGTCATCTAGATCCTCCATTCTTAACCAGGGGTCCGAGAACCTCTAGAGGTCCCCTAGGGGGGTCCGTGGTGGAATACGTTTTAAACCGGGGGTCCCAAAAAATTGTTGATTTATGTATTTACCGTGATACAACCTGCCACCACCTGGGTGCAGTGAGTGGATTTTTCAAGAAATGATATAACCCACCAAGATAAACCAACAACGTCATATAATAGGATGTGACTTGCTGAATGGAGTTCATTAAAATAAGACGAACGGCACAAGTGGTTTGGCGTGTATTTGTGTTCAACACGAGTAAGATTTAATTCAGAATCTCTACCTTATTTACGATTAAGGGAGAGATGCAACAATACTATGCATTTTTTCCCCAGTATTCCAAATGTTACTGAAATATTATCGATTTCTAGCTACAAAACAATTGGCAATATCCCTTTAAATGAAGAGTCCGTTAGTTACTTTAACCCAGGAAAAGGTTCCTCGGGATGAAAAAGGTTAAGAAGCCCTGATCTACATTACACTTACATTTGCAGAGAATAAGGGATTGCATTATAACAATAATGCAGGTTGGTTTGAGAAAAAACATGATCATGACAATGATTGTAAGGTTACACGTGTGCAGGCATCAGAACCCTTTTTACATGTCACCACACCACATCCAATTTCAGACACACGTCACTAAACATATTTATAGTGCCAACATTGAGAATCAAGGCTGGAACACATTTAAAAATATGTTGATCAGTTTTAATTTAAATCAATTTTATTTAACTAACTTTCCAAACGCAGTAATGGGATTACATTACAAATTATCATGAGGAATTTGTAACTGTAAGGGATTACTTTTCAAAAGTATCTGCTTGTACAAGACAGGTGATGAATCGCATAACATACCAGGAAACATGAAGGCACTGATGAGTATCACAGTACCCATGTTTGGTGTCACTGCAGAATGACAAACAGAAGCACAGCTGAGGCGAAACAGACATTTCTCACAACCAGTCAAAAAGCGCAAATAAGGTGCTGAGAAAATTACACCAATCAATGTTATGATAGGATTATATCCCACAAAATATGTCTAGAAAAGTGTGATTTAAACATGCACACACGCACCAAATGCAACCATTTTAACAGACATTCACAAAAAGTGGGGTTGAGTGCAATCAAAACACCTGTCAATCACACACATGTGTTTAGACTATTATAGATTATTAATAGCGGGGGTGGAATGGGGAGGTGGGGAGGGGGTATTGAAATAATTGTTTCTTCAATTTATTGCTTTGAATTAAATAGATTAAAAAATGTCCAAAAATCATTAAACGAAAATGTAAAAAAAACACCAGACAGCATTTGGACATGTACAACATTTTCACTTTTACACAAATAATGAATTATGTATAGTGGAAGGCTGGAAGCAAATTCTACCATTGCCTATTACACATATATAATGGAAACAAATTCTACTGTTGCCTGTTACAAAAGAAAATACCATAGACTGTATATAAAAATGGACACCGCATCCGTTTTGGTGTCCGTGCCTACTTCCGGGTTGGTATGGACCTCAGGCTGGCGGAGCCTAGTCCTAGAAAATCGAGCCCTATGGGAATTCCAATACAAATATTCCAGTCTTCGCAGCCTGTTTTAACCTATTAAAAGATCTTTCCTAATTCATTTTTTTTAATTGCCGGGATAATTGTCGGTTAATTGTGTGAGGGGGGTCATAATAACACAGACGCGTGTGATTTGGCGTTGATAATTTTTTATTTCAGCTCCCTTAGGATGCCATTAATTCTGACTCTTCGTTGCCGCCCAAAGCGGACAGTACCACCGGAAGAAGTCACGTGTGGGGTGTCTCTCGCTTTCATATACTGTATAGCTCTCTTAATCTCTCCTTGTCCCGGATATACGGGTACTTTCAACAATGGCAGTGCACAGTCGGTGCCACAACCTGAGTTTGATGAAAGCAAAGGGATGACGTCATGCACGTTGCGTCTACTTTATATACAGTCTATGGAAAATGCACATGAAAACGGCTCATCAGTGTTCATAAATTATGAAATAAATAGTTTTCCGACTGAATCGAGTCAGATTAACCAGCATAATTAAAAGCAAAAAAATCCACTGACTTTTTGAAGGATACTTGCAGGTGATGGATCCACTTTCAGGGCACTCAGCATCAAAGACTCACCCTATGTGTCTGTCGCAGCGCGAAGACGTCGCTATTATACAGGGCGACATCCAAATGTGGCGAGATGGAACATCCGTCGCCTGCCGTCTTAAACAAAAGGATGCAACTTGGATGCAAAGAAACATGTCTAGATATTTACATGATGCAACCGGCCAGTGAAGGTCACCAAACATCACTGAACTACCAAGGCACGGGTGTGTGTTTGCATCAGTGTGCGTGCTGTAAGCAGGGCTTGAAAACAAAATTATTATAGTTGGTGGACTTTAAAATTTCAGTGCAACTGTATTAACGTTAAAACTGGCTTTAAAATTCATCACAGTGAAATTGGATGGAAATAGTCTCCCAGACATAGGATATGTTAAAATATATAGAGAACGGAGAAAAAAGGAATAAAAAACGTTATAAACCGGTTTTGTGGATTGCATAATGTTCTGTTTCTGTTCTGGAACAAATGAGGAAATCCTTCTTCGTTTCCATTTCCACTCCTTGTAAAAGTCTGTAACATTCTGTTTGCTTTCTGTTTTCGTTTTCGTTCCTTGAACCAGTTCCGAGCCCTGGCTGTAAGGATGACAAATCATGAGGTAGGGGGTGCTTGGTCTTGGAAAAAAAGTGTATCACAAATCCACGATATAATGAGGGCATATCACAATCTCACAATTTTATCACGATCTTGGAAAAAAAAATCTGCAAAAGAATGATTGTACATGCAGACATTTCAGATATAACATATACTGTAGACAATATATGTTTAGAACATACACATGTATGGCAGAATATCAAGCTTTTAATTATAGCTTTAAAAAATAAGTAAATCAAATTGTATGTGATATATTATAGATAGTGTGATATATAGATAGTGTGATATAGTGTATTATTTTTTTTTTCTGTTCAGGAAAATATATATTTTTTATATTTTTAATTTTTTTTTAAAACGATTCAGTTGAGGGACAGAGAGAGAGAGAGAGGGAGAGAGACGGGGGAGGGAGGGGGGGAGGGAGAGAGACAGAGAGAAAGAGACAGATAGAGAGGGAGAGAGAGAGAGAGAGAGAGAGAGAGAGAGAGACGGAGAGAGCGAGGCGCACGGGCGGCAAAGCAACAGTTGAACTCAAAAAAGCATGCGTTCGGCAGAATCTGATTCACGTAATTTCCTAATCTGTCCAAATAATAATTTCGGATCATTTGAAAAACCTGTGATTCACAGGCTTTTCCCTGTTGATTACAGGGGGGAGCACATTCTTCTTTGGTGATTTTGACATTCTTTCTGATTGTGTTAGTGACTTTAGGCTGGAGAGGCTGATCACTCATAATTGTCACGCACGGATGGAAAGACGGCAACCTGCTTAACATCTTGTTCCAAAAACTGAAGTCCATTTGTGGTTTCATTTCTCTCTGCAATGTGTTAATGTCAGCTACATCATCAGCATACCGTGTGTTCACCTCATACAGAGGATCCAGAGCAGCAAAGAGTTTAAAATTATTGGGATTCGAACTTTATGGGAATGGAGTTATCTCTGATGTGGCCCCCACATGCTAGTCTTGTTGAGTTGGTCTCTCAATGGCTTTATGTTGTCTGCTAAATGCGGTAGGAATTTCCCCAGGTGATTAACCATTCAATGAAGCTTCTGGTTTCAGTGATGTTTCTCAGCTCCCACATGGTGGACACCGATTTCACCTTGTCTGGGATCTGCACTCATTTCTGAGGCTCCCACAATCTGCCCCAGAAATGTAGACTTGGAAAACTCACATTCGTCATTAAGTGTGACACCCGCATGAAGTCGTCTGTCGTGCTCCTCCTGTGTAGCTCGTAGGATAAGCATGTCCTCCATCGGGCACAAAACACCCTACAATGATCCATATAGAATTTGTGACATTCTTTTAATGTTTTTGGTTGAACCAGGGGTTGAACACATGACGGAAATCAATTTCCATGTTGTGTATGGCACAATTTTGCCAATTAAGCGATTTTGATTCTGAATGTTGTCTTTCGACAGTGGTACTTGCCAAATCCACTTTGCAATTTTGCAAGTTGTCCTAGTGTCTGTTCCAATGCTGGAAGTGGGTGTCGCTCTCTCTGCACAGATTTATTTAGTTCAGTGAGGTCACAGCATATCCATACCATCCCATTGGACTTGGCGCCACTACCATTCCGGCCCTCCATTCGGTCGGCTCTTCCACCTTACTGATGAGGCCTTGTGACTCCATCGTCGCCAACTCGACCTTCACCTTCGGAGGTAGTGGCAGCGCAACACATGGTGTTGAGATTGAGAATGGCACTGCCATTTCAACCAGTCAATTGACAAAAGTAGCAAGATTTCTTACTTGAGGAAGAGTAAAATACATTTGTAAAAAACAACTGGAGGAAAACTACAAAGTATGGATGCAAATATCTACTCAAGTAAAGTAAAAAGTACAGGCTGAGAAATGTACTCAAAAAATATTTTTGAAAGTATAAAGTACAAAGTACTTGAGGGGCACAACCAGAAACTAAATGAAAGCAACTTATTTACTGCTAGGGTACCCAGTGCATTACCGAATACTACCCCCTACTGACCCATTCACACTATACATGTAGTCCTACCATGTCGTTGTAGAAAAGAAGAAAAAAAAGAAAGAAAAAAGTAACAACTCTGTTTTGGGAAAAGTAAGGAGTAGAAGCAGCTACTGACATCTATATGTAAAAAGTATTCGCAGAAATAATTACTTCTAAAAGTACAGATACTTGAAAATTCTACTTAAGTAGAGTACTTAAGTATTTGTACTTCGTTACTTGCCATCTCTGGTTTCAACACAATGTTATATTCTTATTCCATATTCCGTAATCCATTGAACAGGTTGGGAAACTGTTGTTTTACACATACATGTATGCAGAGTTAGTTTTGAAATATCCTTCCACCATTAAAGGTAATGTAGTGCATTTCCTGGCCCACGCTCAACTCTGCTGACACTCCCCAGCTTTCCCATCTGGCTCTTGTAGACTTTTCCTGGTAGCGCTGTGACATCTGTGACAGTGTGTGTGCATTTTGAATTTTGTGTCCATGCCAACCTGTTATTACAATCCATGGATCATCCTTTTGGTCAGTGCTAAGCAGAGATGGCAAGTAACGAAGTACTTTAAGTACTTGAAGTATATTTAACAAAAATGTCAGTACTTCTTCTCCTTACTTTTCCCAAAACAGGGTCGTTATTTTTTTTTTGTCTTAACGACATGGTAGGACTATGTATTGCGTGAATGAGTCAGTAGGGGGCGCTACTCAGTAATGCAGTACAGTAGCAGTTAATAAGTTGTTTTCATTTAGTCTTTGGGTGTGCCGCTCATAAAACATCGCCTGCAAGGTGTTAAGGCAAATTTAGGTTTTGTACTTTTGAGTACATTTTAGAGCATGTACTTTTTACTTTACTTGAGTAGATATTTGGAGTAGTCTTACTCAAGTTGTTTTTTTTTACAAATGTATTTTACTCTTACTCAAGTAAGAAATCCTGGTACTTTTGCCATCCCTGGTGCTAAGTCCACATAGAAATGAATCCTCATCTTGTGGTGAACCTACATTAATAGATTTATCAAGGTTTATACAGGCTGATGCAGTATGCGACACGTGAGGTCACATGGGGCTGGCTGGCGGCCATCATTGTGACATCACCTCCCTGGGAGGTTCTGTGTTTGTGTCTATATAAGGTCTCATTGTGACCAGTCCTGAGGAATAAACACATCGCAGAGAGCAACTTGGAGGTGTCTCGTTGTGCGTAATTCCCCCAATTTCACGGCGGACTTCCCGACCTCCAAAATGTCTTCTGTGACATTGATTTCATACACCATTTTTGTGCACCTTGGCATAATGTCCTTTTGTCTTGCACATATATTGCATGTTGCTTCCTTGCTGGGCATTGTTGTGGATTGTGTCCTTTCAAATCGCCACACTTTCCACATGTTGACTCTCTGTGTCTCTGGGACATGTTTTTAACCATCGCTTTCTTTTACTACCATCCGTTACTTCTCCAGCGGGTTGCAGTGGCGTCTTACTGACAGTTTTAAACTGACACTGTCCAGTTCGGCGCCATCTGCTTCCATGTTAAAATTGATTTTTCATATTTCTTGTTGTTTCTTAATTTGATCACTTTGACGGCAGTTTGTCAAAGCCCACTCCAGAGTCACATTTGGATCCAGCTGCAATTATTCTGAGAGTTTGTTTTGCTTTTGAAAAAGACAAAAAGTGTAGTCTGTATAAGTGTGACAGGGCGTATACAGAAAAAGTACATCTTTGTAAATCGATTTAGAATACACTTTCAAAGCGACCAGGCACAACAAGCAAGGCGCCACCACTTTGCGCCACTAGAGGGAGGCACACCTCCATCAATCGTGAGTTCTGGGTTGGTGTCCGAGTTTTGATGAACATTTTTGGAGAAATTGAACAAAGATTTACTGCTCTTTTGGCCAAGTAAGTAATATATTGTTAAGGCACACTACTTATTTGAATGATTTGGCGATGCAACATCAACTATGCACTGAATCCACACTATAGAACAGAAAGCACTTGGCACACTTGGCCGCTTTTTTTTTTTCAAAATAACTTATTTCAAAATAACAGCATATGCATGACACATTCTGCATGTTTTTTTTTTAACACCGCCGGCTGACATTGAACGTGAAAACATGCAGCAGGATGAACTTGAGGAGCAAAATGCCAGGTTTTTTACATCATCACATGTAAACTCTGGTACTGGACCGAGGTCCGAGCACACAAAACACTCAAAACGCGCACCAGTTCAAAATCCGACCACTAGATGTTGGTCTGTGTCCAGTTACACATCACCCCTCGCTTCGTTTTTAGTATAAATATCGATGAAATACAGTCAAAATCCGACTTAAAGTTGCTCACCAAGTGGTCACATGTTCTTCTGGACCAATAGGCTGGCTGCTTTTACTAGTAATTCCAAAAAGAATGAGAAAATGGAACGGGTTGCACTGATTATTAAATCATGCCTTTGTGGATCCCAGATCCGCATGAGAGCATTTGCGTTTGGAATAGCACACCGCAAGTTACCATGATCAATTTTAAAGAACACAGTAGGTGTGTGTTCCCACTGAATAGACATGTTGAAAAATAGTCCAAAACACGTCAAAAGAAATGGCACAGGAAGTTATGTTCCGAGTGCAAATTTAACCGGAAGCACCCCCAAACTCGTCTATAGCAGCTGCTCCTAATTAGTGCAACTCTGCAGTCAGGTTGATCTGCTAATCAGTTTTCCCAATCGGTTTGTTCCGAACAGAAACGGAATAATAACATTTCTGGTTATGAGTTTCACCAATAAATTTATGTTTCCGAACCGGTTAGAACTAAAAAAATATTCTTCCTGGAACGGTTAATTTCGTTCCTGTCAGCTGGTTAATGCTATAGGCCTATAATATATGTCATGGCGAACCCACAACGACTCGCTACAGAGACTTGCTGCTGCCTGCTGGTAGCGCTCTACAGCTAAGGTATTGTTGCGTGTTGGGGTGAACTCACAACCACACGCTCCAGAGAGTCCCACGAAGATTCATACTTCACTACTGTGACGTAGATTTCATAAATACTCTTGTTTTCTTTTTGAAGTTATGCCTTATTTGATGTTAGTGCACTTCTTTTGAGGAGCGAAATAAAACCGGTATTAACCGCTTGCTATTATTTTACTAAATATGTGTTCCTGCTCCAGAACATTAAAAAAAATAATCCGGTTTTGTTTCTGTTCCCAAATACAAAAAGTTCCCCCTTTTCGTTCCTTGAACTGGTTCAAAGCCCTGGTTACAATAAACCGACAAAGCCATCGTACATGTAAATATCTTTATTGTCATGACATGCAGATTACAAACATACAACAAGATTGCAGCTCATACCATTGACCGCAGCTACCATGCAAAGCGGTCATCATGACCGACTGAGGGCAGTCAGGGCTTGGGTGCCTGGCCCAAGGACACTTTGGCATGTAAACAGTCTAGGGTGGGATTTGAAACATCCAACCCTCTTGTCATTGGTCAGCCTGCTCTCCTCCCTCCCCTCTTGTGTCAGCGAGAAGATGTGATTGGCTAATCACAACATTGCAACATTACCAATCACATAAACTCAATGTGACAGGGTTGTGTCATGGATAGTGGATAATATTTATCTTAGAGATGCACAATGTTGATTTGTAGTGATATCCCGATATTGTATAACCCCTATGTGCCGATACTGAAT
>OMKY01221068.1:0-12688 GCA_900302395.1 Bregmaceros cantori
CCCCCATCCCAACTCTGTGTAGCTCTCATCAAGGATGACGACCGCAACAGTCACAACCGGCCCGAGGGACCCCATGCGGCTGGAGACAGCAAGGCGGTGGAGTATTACTTTGCATCGGATGCCAGGTAAGGAGAAATAAACATTACTTAGTAATTCTTTGTAACTGGTGAAAAAAGAAAATTACTTCAAATGTTTAAATATAATGGAATCCGCACGGCCTGTATTTGGCCCCTGGACCCAAACAGCGTGAAGGTAGAACAAACAAATTACTCCCACATTTATATTATTTCAGTTTGGTTTATGAGTTTGGTTACACAAAATTAAATTTTTCCATGCTTCTATCTTCACCCCCGTTTGGGTCCAGGGAGTTATGTAACACTTGCATCAGTACATCTTGGCACCAGAGTAAGTGAAAGCATCTATCTATCACTCTACTCTCCGTTGACAACGTAATCATAATAATAATAGTAATAAAAATAACAGTTGAACAAGGTGTCTTACTTCAGGGCACAGTGAAACACTACAAGTTCCCAAATTGTTAGGGTGGATTGCCCTGAAGTGGGCCACTGTAAACACACCTAACTAGTTAATGTCAATAAAACTATGGTAAAAACAAACTATGGTAATGTGTCTAACATTAAGTTCAACGGTTCAACTCTACATTCCACCACCACCTCCACCTTAGGCAACTGATTGTCCAACATGAGGAAGCTGCACAAAAGGGCCCAAATTAGGGCAATCCACCCTATAGGTTCTGTAGTGTTATCAGGACGAGGAGACATATGCCGCACAATTATTCAGAGTTGAATGTTGTACATATCTTGAAGAGTTCAGCAACATCACTGCTTGGGAGAAGAAACTGTTTTCAACAAGAAAGGGTAACACTTCGTAATACGTCAGCGTAGTTGAACATTAGTTAAGCATTAGTTAAGCATCATTCTAACCTCAGATAACCCTTAGTTAAACATTATCTCTTAATTATTTGACTCCTTGTTAAACATTAGTTATGCATTAGTTAAGCCTGTCCGTTATTCTAACCTTTGTTAACCCTTAGTTAAGCATTGCTTTATTATTAACTAATGACTCCTACAATGACTCCTTGCTAAGCATTAGTTAAGCCTGTTTGTTATTCTAAACTTAGTTAAGCCTTAGTTAAGCACTAGTTAATGATTAAGTAATGAAGAAATAATTAAGAGAGAATGCTTAACTTAAGGGTTAACTAAGGTTAGAATGATGCTTAACTAATGCTTAACTAATATTCAACTACACGGACGTATTCTGAAGTTTTACCCAAGAATGGAATGAAAAAAATACATTTTATTTGTGAATAACATTTCAGTGCAATCATCGAGCACACCAACAAGGTTCTGTACCTGGAGGATGATGACATTGCGGCTGTGACTGGCGGGAAGCTGTCCATCCACCGTATAGACCGACTGCATGGAGAGGACAGCTTCCGACCCTTCCAGACCCTCAAGATGGAGCTGCAGCAAATTATGAAAGGTAGTTTGTTATATCCCCGTAGCGTATCGGGGATCTAATGGTTTTGTGTTTGACGCCGCCAGATTGGACTGCTGCTCCACCGCAGCGGAAGATTCTTTATGACATCACACGTCACTACCACTGACCGGTAGCATGTAATATGACATTGCCGGCCACATCGCCATAAAGCTTTCTAATGTGGGAAAGTTAGTCTCCTAAGGTCCGACAGTGAAATGTAGAGTTGAACAGTTGAACATAATGCTAGACACATGACCATAGTTTGCTTTTACCATAGTTTCACTGACATTCATTCATTTAGGGAGGAGCCAGATTCATTGGAGTGTTTGTGTCCCACATTAGGCAGTGGACCACATTAGGGCAATCCACCCTATATGTATGTTGTTAAGGCTAGAGATTATGTTTTTGGTTGTATATGTTTTCTTTCTGGTTTGTTTGTCTTGTGCAATTACTTGTACATTTTACCACAGGTGGATATTGACTCAACGAACAATCCGTTAAAATTTGACTACATAGATATTACTCTGACCAAATTTCAAGTGTCAATCCATTGAAACTGGTGGATTCTCTCGGCTCTTGCAGCTATTGAGAGATTGTCATGTGTCATGCTGTTAATTTGCACAGTCTTTGGGCCTAAAAATATAAATCAATCCATAACTAAAAGTATTTCATTGCACAAGTTCATTAAAACTCAAAAGGTAGCCTCTTTTAGATTTTAATTCATCAGCCTCCTTCTGAATATGTCAATATTCCCTGGCTACATAGCTAAGATTCTCTAGCAATCAATAACACTGATCATCCACCCAAATTGCTGAATTATCAAGGCTCTTGCAACTATTGACAGAAGATCAGCATGTGACTGCCTTGAATTAAACTTATGCATTACGCAGAAAATGGACAACATGCGCCTGCACCTAATTCGTGGACGATGCATTGGGTCTGGCTTGCCAGGCTAGAGTGTTCCTGCACAACAGATGACTGCAATATAATTGAGGATACGATACGCACAACACAAACATAACTGCTTCGAAAACTTGCAACAGTTAAATTGTACGGACAGAGTTGCCTAAAACACAAGTAGGAGTCAAATGTACAGCTGATTGACCTAATAGCCTTTGTAAATGGTTGAAGCATATCTTTGTTATTTATTTTTATTATAGATACCAGATACCAGATACTAGATACCAGTACTTTTCTGCATAAGACATTTAAAATGCCCTCCATGATCCTAATAATTGATATAATCAGCTATGGGAGATGGAGCCAATCAACTCGGTATACGATGGAGCCCCGTCATGAATTGAAGAGGTTCAAGGTATTTGAAAGCGCATATATAGAGAGAGTGAGAGGTGCGCCACCCTCTGGCTAAATGATATCATTACAATGGGCAACAAGCATTTCGTTGTTCATGTCGGTGCCTTAGGCACAGGCAAACATATAACAAGTAACCGGTGTGTGTTCTTTATTCTATTTTTTTAATTAATCCTTTTTATTGGAACATAATCACAAACAATGCACAAACAAACATTGTCTACAATATATACATAATAATATCTAATACACATATCAAACATGAAATCATATTGATTCATACTTTTCCAAAATTGCCATTGCTGTGAAAGTGTGAAATAAGAAATATGATTTTTCTTTTAACTAGTGATTAGGTTTATTGAGTTTGCACGTATATTATGCTATGTTTTAAATTGCTGCTATAGGGCTGGGTGGATTTTGGACTACATGATGTAATAACAATACAATAGCAAATGTGATGTAATTAAGTGATTCATTTCAATTAGTTCAAGTATTAATAGGGCTGTTGCACAGTGTTGTACCCAAATGTGTTCAAAGAATGGTAGTTCATGAACTCCTTCATATTTAAGGCGAATGTGAACGAGACAGAGAGATTTTTCTTGATGCACGTATAATTGTGAATGCAATCTCTTTTGGGTTATTGAACTGAGCTGTATTTTAGTTCAGAATTTGTTCATATCACATTTCAAAAGTCTTCCAGGCGAAAACACAACTATAAAGCAAAAAACACATTCATAGTGCAAATCTAGCCCAGCCCCTAATCTAACACAATGTTAACCACCTGTTCATAGTTCAGAATGATGACTTATGAACGATGAGGTAAAAAAATCATTTTACAAGGACTGAACTGACATTAGAACAAGTCGTCACAGCCTGCCGGCGTGACGTCATGCCAAAGACAATTTGCGACGTCACTTGTGCAACAGCCCTATTAAAGAAATACGCAAATGACTGAAATGTATTGTTGAACAGTTGAAGTTAATGTTAGACACATTACCATAGTTTGCTTTTACTATAGTTTTGCGGACATCTATTCGTTTAGGGAGGAGCCAGAGCCACTGGAACTTAGGTGTCCCACATGAGGCAGTGACTCTAGGGCAATCCCACCTACGTCAATGGTCAACTTGAGACTGTCGCGAAGGCAGTCAATTCATTTAATAATCAATGTTGAGGACTTGTGACTACAAAATGTTGAACTCACCCTGAATAACAACTTCCGGTAAAGGATGTGACTGCATTTGAAACGTGTTGCGGTATTGCAACCTCTTGGCTCGAGTGTACAAAACTTAATACAATGATATAAATATCAGAATCAGAATGAAGTTTATTGCCATTGCCAATGATACAACATCACTAGACTAGGAATCTTTCTTGGTACAGGTGCTAGACAAAAGTTTGGGGCTTTGCCAAGTTTAATCCATTATTAGTTCATTATTATTCATTATCCATTTTTGATATTCCAGGCAACTTTGAGGCGTTCATGCAGAAAGAAATCTTCGAGCAGCCGGAGTCTGTGTTCAACACCATGCGGGGAAGGATCTGCTTCGACAACAACAAAGGTAGCTGCCCACTTAACTGGATCGGGGGATCCATACCAGCCAGATCGGTGATGAGCCTAGCCCTTGCATGTTTGTGAAGCTTATTAAATATTAGTAATTATTGACCTGTAAAGATCAGACTTTGATTTCAATTATTTCTACTGAGTCAGTCGCTTTGCAACATGGCAGTCGCAGGACGTGTAAGGCTTTGGTTTCCATTGGTGAGAGTGTTCATTTGTGCAAGTTGCTGTGTCACCCCTGTTGTATTTGGTGCCACGACCCAACCAGGAATCGTTGGGGCACATATTATTTTCGCTGCAACCACGTTTCAAATTGCAACAGCTGATGTTGGCCTTTATTTTATAAATATGTTATTATTCATATATATGTTTGAATTGTTTCAGTGGTCCGTAAGGGCAGAGATTACATGACATCTGATCGGTGTTAATACTGAGCTCTGTGTGTATATTGATGTGTGTGTTTATGATTGTTGGTCCACTGCGTCGCCGCAATTGCTAGATCTGCTCCACCTGTGTATGTGTACCTGTGATGGCCTACATGCGCCTTAGGTAAATAGAACAAGCTGAGGACATGCAAGCAGGATGTGAGTTGGCTCCAAGTATGTTAATCAAACAACACATGTGTAGTAAGCGAAGGAAACACACTTTGACAACACAGCAAACTGACGTTAAGAGTAAGGGAGGAATCCATGGATTCTCAGCTCAGATTTTTAATGTAGCGCCAAAATCGAGTTTGCTCCAGGGTTGCTCCGAGGTGCTTCACAGAAGTAATTTTGGTTTTTAGATTTTAAAAAGACACTAGCAGTTTACCTAACTCCCTTTCCAACCATGATTGCCCATGCCTTCCGAGCTAAACTTGTCCTCAGCCATCGATTGTGAATAGTATAGTTGTTAACAGAACTCCTTTAACTGAGGACCAGAGAGAAGAAAGAGCAAATTGGGAGATTCTTAATTGAAAAAAATGGCTACAAATGTGTAACTATTTAACTCGTATACATTTAGTTAAACCAAAACGATTGTGTCAACAGTTAAAATTTAACCCAGAGAAAGACACAAAGGAGAGGGGAACAAACCCCTTTATTTACAGAGTAGAGAAAGCAACGTTGACTCAACGTGAGACACGTTATGAACAATCCATAGGCTCCACGGGAGTACTCAGCTCGTCCTGGTTCGGTGGGTCAGGATCGGGTGCCGGTGGAGACTACAGGGCGCAACATTATTAGTGTTAACACTGAGATAGCCGAAAGCAGCACTGCTGCCCTGTATTAATGAGAATGAATGAGAATATTGACCACTCTGTACCTTTCTGTTTTCCCTCTCTTTCTATATCCATCTGAAGTTGTGCTGGGAGGCCTCAACGATCACCTAAAGGAGATCAAGCGTTGTAGACGGCTGATCATGATTGGCTGTGGCACGAGCTACCACGCTGCCGTGGCGGTAAGTTGGTGCACCCCGCAATTCTGAATAACCGCTTCACATGTCCATACATTCACCTCCAACATATCTATGGTCTCACGAAGTCAGAAATTCTGTATTTTTCTAGTTAAAGAGCCGATTCTTAGCTGTTGACATTATGTCATGGTTGCAGGTTTGTTTGGGCGCTCGAACCTTTCAGAGAATTTATGATATTTTACAACCATCAGAAAACAGACCTTAATAAAACATAACACGTTCATTAAAAAGGGGGCACATATGGGGCAATATGCCTTTGAAACGTGCACGATCACTTCCAACCCCTCCCACCCTGGGCATTCTCTGTTCGCCCCACTACCCTCGGGTAAGAGGTTTCGGTCTATTAGGGAGAGAACCTCTCGCCACAAGAACAGCTTCCTCCCTGCTGCCATAGGGCTACTGCACGCCAGGTATCTCTGGATGAGTCAAGCTGCACAAGCCACTTTCCAACCCCAGCACTCATCTACCCACCACTTAGCAAAACTCCAATCAATGTGCCTTGTATATAGACTGTCTCCCCAAGGACATAGGTCCTAGTTCCTGTTACATGTCTGTTGCACTGTGTCCTTGTCTAGCACCTGGACCAAGAAAAAAATCCTACACAGTAAATTCTGCAGTGTTAAATATGCAGTGTCAAAGTTCATTGACTCTTTGAGAGTTATTACAACAACGGAGGGAGTTGAATATTTACTAGTGTTGGTGTTAATTTGCGGAGTTACAAGGCACTGTGTCAATTAGACTCTACAAAGCCCCGCCCAAAGCCCCACCACCTAATTCTCTCTCAAACTTTAAAGACCGCCATTTTCATTGCATCGTGACTCATGCACCTGACCCTTAGGGTGGACCGAGGTTCGGCTCGGGCCCCTGGGGTTTGGGTTGCAGTAGCGCTGCCGACTCACCGTGTCGCAGGCCCTCATGGCCTTCGGCCGCTCAGATGCAGATGCCCATCCCGTCACGGACATTTTTACTCAATTTCAAGTTAATTTTAAGAGGAGTTAAACACGATGGAAAGAGTTTATTTAACACCAAATCTGATAAGGACCAAATACACTCAGATACAATGTTAAATTTAACTCTTTAAGTGTTGATTAGCACTGCAACATTTACTGTGTAGTTCCTTTGTTACATGTGTGTTGCTCTGTGTCCTTGTCTAGTACCAGTGCCAAGAAAAAATCCGAGTCTGGGGTCTTGTATCATTGACAATGACAATAAACTTAATTATTTTTGTGAAATAAATATTTGGCCTCTACCTTGGTCCATGCAGACCAGACAGATCCTGGAGGAGTTGACAGAGTTGCCAGTCATGGTGGAATTGGCCAGTGACTTCCTGGACCGGAACACACCGGTCTTCAGGGATGATGTGTGCTTCTTCATCAGCCAGTCAGGTAGAAACACCTATAAAGGGTGGAAAGACATGTGATATTTCCTCATCTTAGAAGTCGCTATATATTGGATTGGATATAATTTGTACAAAGAACTGGAAAGGAAATTATTGGCAGTGAAAGTATTAACTACCACACTTGTAAAATCATCATTCCATTTATTATCAGAACCCCTGACATTGTATTGTATTGTTTTTCCCGACTTGTTTTCACCAATCCAGGCCTTAGATGCTGAGGTAGTATTTGTTACCACTCGACCAGGATTCTATGTCCACCGCCTTCATGTTATGTTATGATAACATTAGAAGGGATTGGTTTGTCCCCGATTCAGTGAGTTGACGGTCTATGATAGGCTCATCAATTGATCACATTTTTCCCAACTCTTGATGGCTGAATTCAAGATGGCCAAGTTTTCGTTTGGTTCGTAGCGTCTGATCGGGTGAATGGATTTCAGATAAAGCATATACATTTCCTTTGTGTGATAACACAAAATCTTGATGCCAACACTCCGTAAAAGGTAGATTAACTGAGATATGTCAAGAATCAAAATTATTTTTATTCTTCTCAAGGGAAATTTGGACAGGAACAGCACTTTCCAATTCTTAGACACTGTCAAAAACGCCCAGTACCATGCCCCACTGATGTCACAATTCCAAAGAAAGTATGCCTCTACAATATTTTTGGGTTTTACTGACACTTCCATTGCGTTTCGGGGATATCCCTCTAGCAGTTGGCAGTGACTGCATCGTGCTTACCTCCAGTTCCAAATTGTATAACCCTGGTCTACACTGCGTGCTATTCCCAGGAGAAACTGCAGACACACTGATGGCACTACGCTACTGCCGCGGCCAGGGGGCGCTGACGGTGGGCATCACCAACACAGTGGGGAGCTCTATCTCCAGGGAGACGGACTGTGGTGTCCATATCAATGCTGGGCCAGAAATAGGAGTGGCCAGCACGAAGGTACGACACAACAGCCCATTGCCAAGCCTCATCCAGATCACATTTATACAGCAGCGATGGTGCCGCGCCTGCTACTAACGGTGCTCTCACCACCTTCCACAATACCTTGTAGCAAGCACCAATTGAGCAAGCAACCCTTTGATAGCGTGTTGCTCTTTACCTATTTACTAGTCTGCTCTATTACTACCGATCCTACTGACCGAGCTGGGAAATGAACATATTTTCCCATTTGAGCTCAGGACTGAGTTCAGATTCTGATTATATATATGAATTTGTTGTTAGCGGCAGCTATGATATGTTACACGTCATTCAAGTGTGATTGTGTAAGAGTGACAGTAAGGTTGCAGAGAAAGAAAAGGAGGAGAGAGTGAGAGAGACAAGGAGAAAGAGCGATACGTGTAAAAAGATGTGGGAGGAACAGCATCAACATCACCTATCTACCAAGATGTCACTAAAGTAAATATTATATGTACAACATTAAGGTGTGGGGTGTGGTCTCACAGGTACACTGTGACTTAATTTCAGCGGGTTAGATGAGGTTAGACAAATAATTTGCTATGGCTGAGACAATGAATGAACCAATTCAAGGACAGACATTCAGAGCCATCAATCACTGAAAGAAAACAAGTTAGTTAAAGAACGAGCACACATGACCACACACCTATACATTCGTATAGACACAGGGATGTTTATCTATCACATGTCTATCATATTCTAGTCGATTTCACAAAATTAGGTTGAGTAAATTTTGTCTTATCTCAGAAATCCAAGATCACGCAAGGAATATGATTTTCCTAGTTACACATCTTGTATGGACATTGGACAAGCACACATCAAAACTGAATTGCACGTTTGCTTTTATTAAGGATAAAGCAAGACTCGCATAATGTGACACCTGTGCTATTAATCTCCTAAACTCTATTTCTGAACACCAGCTATTGCTGTGGAGAAATTAATCCCTCTCAAACTCCCAGGGGAGGAGCCACGACATCTTTCTCTATCCCTGGTGATGTCATTGGAATCAAATATGTTCATTATAACAAGACCGGAAGTGTGTCATCTTCCCTTTGGGACACTGAACTCTGTCTCACCACACACAAATGGCACGTACTTGTCATTGTGATAGATTGCCATTTCGACATTAACACAACAACGGAACTATAAACACACTCGCAGAAGTTTGACTCGTCTTCCATTTGCTGTCATATCAAAGGCGATACAAAACTACATATGCTATAGAATCAGCTTTATTTGTAATGTGTATTCTCCATGTGGCATATACAAACAGCAGAGATGACAACTAACAAAGTACAAATACTCTGTTACTGTACTAAAATAGATTTTTCAAGTAGGCCTGTCTGTACTTTACAGAAGGAGAATTATTTAGTTCTCTATTATGTTTACTTAGTGGATTTTCAACAGAAATATCAATATTTCTACTCCTAACATTCCCCAAAAGCGGATTGTTACGTTTTCTTTATATTTTATCTTTTGTGCAACAGAACTTGTAATGTACGAAAGTATGGTGGCCACTGCCTAATGTGGGACACCTAAGCTCCAGTCTCTGTCTCCTCCTTAAACTAATGAATGTCAGTGAAACTATGGTAATAGCAAATCATGGTCATGTGTCTAACATTAAGTTCATTACATTTCACCGTTCCACCTTATTCAACTAACTGTCCCACATTAGGAAGCTGCAAAAAGGGGCCCACATAAGGGCAATCCACCTACTGGAAGAGTATCTTGCCTTGTTGTAGATGTTTAGAATCGCACATTTCCATTGACTTTATATGTGGGTGTGTGCTTAATAATAATAATTTGCTCTCTATGTGTCAAAATGTGTGGGTATGAGATGAATAAACCAGTAATTTTTACTTGAAAAAAAAAATATGGTAGCTCTGTGGCACAGTCGGTTAGATACCCACACCCAGCACATGCATGGTGCCGGTTCTCCTCCTCTTTCCAGCCTTTCTGAAATGTTTTTCTCTTTCTCGTCCCACTTTCAAACTAACTCTAACAAAATTCTGCTCAAAATTCTGCTCAATTAAGAAATGTGGGTACCATTGCCATCTCTATGTACAATGAATCAACGTGTTCATTTTCTGAGTCCATTGAGCACAGCCTTTGAAAGGGCGACCTCTCGCAATGAGTGCCTAGTGTCGTATTTGCCTTTGAGCGCCTGACGTCATGTGGGGAATTAGCGAGAGTGACAGAGAGAGACAGAGAGAACAGCCGAGGTCACCTATCAATTAAGATGCCAGTCGAGTAAATATTATACAAGCTGTGTCCTGTTTATAATAAAGGTTTAATGCAATGAGGGACGAGCGATCACGTTCGAGTCCGCCACCAAAAAGCATCGCAACCAATGCGATGCGTCCTTGGGAGGAGCTAATAGGAGCAGCCTGCCCCACTCGCATGCCGACTGGGGCGGCTGCGCGCACCTGCACAAGTATGCGCGCAATCACGCACGCGCATCTGAGCATTCGTGGACACGAAATTTGACACTTGCATCAAATGTGCACTGTTGATACACACCTCAATTTAAACATGAACGAACAAAAAGTAGATGGGTGGTTGAAATGATCTGTATCGAGATTTGAGAATATAAAATAAATATTCAATTCCTCATTTAAGAGACCTCGCAAATCCCGCCGCACACACATACACACACACACACATCAACACACACAGCGAAGCAGCCCGCTTTGATAAGCACACATGTGTGTATGCCCCGCTGCTGGCACGGTCGTGCATGCGTATACGCGCGCTTGTACACCAATCCAGTGGACCATGGTGTACACCAGTGGACCCAGGGCTGCCTTGCTGTGTGTGTTGATGTGTGTGTGTGTGTGTGTGTGTGTGCGTGCACACTCACACGCAGCGATTCCCATGTGTCACAAAGCGGAAGAGCGGCAGCGCGCTCCACCTGAAATTGGCAGCAGGCTGCCTCGCCTGACGTCACGATCTCGTTCTTCATAGGGAGGTTAGCAGAGTGTGGTCTGATTCTGATTCTGAAGCCTAACCATGGACACTCCTACTTTGCCATAGGCATACACCAGTCAGTTTGTGGCCCTGGTTATGTTTGGTCTGATGACCAGTGAAGACAGGATTTCTCATCAGAAGAGACGTCTCGAGATCCTATCTGGGCTCAAGAAGTTACCTGGTGAGTAGGATGATCAAGCCCAGGGCCCAAATCAATGGCGGCTGAGCATTTTTTAGGCATGGATTTTCATTTGATTTCCATCGTGACCAAGGTTGAGAAGGGGTTACTTTTGAATAACATTTTAGAAAAATCAGAGGATTTGCTATAAATAACAGCTGTTCAACTCATGATGTAGTGTGAAACGACAAATGGGGAAAAAAACAACAAAAAATGTATTTTGTTGTTTATTTATTTAACATAATTCTTTTAACGACATTTTCCTTGAATAATTTAAAAATAACCCTGTGATGTGGGGATCTTATTTTTTTTATTGTTTTTAAATTCAGTGTGAATTCAAAGCATTTGTTAAATATGATTCAAGGTTTTTCAAAATCTAATCGTTTTTCAAAATCTAACCGTACTAGTGGATTGCGATGAATTGCAGATGGATTGTGGAAAAACCAAATAAAAAATGTGGAATAGGCTTAATGGTGTCCCTCCTCGTTTTGTATTCCAGGAGGTATATGTTGTAAGTAAATGTAAATGTAAGTACTGTGGAGATTGATGGAATCCTTGTAATTTGGGGGTAGAATTGAAGATGGAAGCACCTCACATGCTCTTGCGATGTTTATTTCAGGGCA
Organism: Bregmaceros cantori; assembly: GCA_900302395.1. NCBI lineage: Eukaryota > Metazoa > Chordata > Actinopteri > Gadiformes > Bregmacerotidae > Bregmaceros > Bregmaceros cantori. The sequence continues at coordinate 11,950 of OMKY01221068.1, forward strand.
CAGGGATCACAAGAGGCAGGATTGTCCTTGCCCCCCTGCTTATATACATAAACCATAGAACATACTGGAATATGATGTCGTAATGCACTGTCACAGGCCAGCCCACTATGACGCACATTGCGGCCCATATATGTATGATGGCTCGATAAGTATAATATGTGGTGTTACCACAGTACCAAGCAATCTTCAAAAAAGGACAACGGGGTGGCTGTAGCTCGGTTGGTAGAGCGGCCGTTCCAATGACTGGAGGGTTGAAAACCAAAAGGTTGGTGGTTCGAATCCCACCTCCGACAGTCTCCATGCCAAAGTGTCCTTGAGCAAGACACTGAACCCCAAATTCCTTCAAATGGGTTGTGGCGAGCGCCTTGTATGGCAGCAGCCACCATTGGCGTGTGAATGTGTGATTGAGAGGTCACTGCAGAGCGCTTTGTGCACTGTGTGGTAGAAAAGCGCTATATAAATACAAATCTTTTTTTAAATGTAATTTCTTTAGCTATGAATATACCTGGTCTTTCTATAGTTAAATGCTAAAGGCAGAAAATTCTCTAGTGGCTATGGTCGTGGAGTCCGTTTAATGTTTTTTTTTTTCCCGGCGTCAGCGCCGTTTTTCCATCTTTATTGGATAGGATTACTCGGAAACCGGGTTGAAGAGATCGGGGTAGACATGGCAGACAAGTCAACAAGGCCAGGCTAGGAATATATTGCATCAAGGCCTCACCTGTACAAATGACCTCGGCCA
>OMKY01221074.1:8144-21654 GCA_900302395.1 Bregmaceros cantori
GTAAAGGCCCTTACATTGTGATTGACTGTATGTAGAACTAGAAGCACTCAGAGAGTGCAAACCTGCGTCAAGGCCATGCGGTCACTGATGCCAAAAGATCTAGATTCTATTTTGTTACTTATAGGCTACAGAAATGCACCAAAATTGAATCACTTTTCATCAGTTGTATGCGAGCATGCTTTTGGTGATCTGCGGGTTTATAGTCATAAAAATAAATATTTTCGCAATCTGCCGGAGGTGCGATGCAAACCTGGGTGTCCAGCTTGGCTGACTGCAGGGCTAACCGCTACACAATCTGAGCTGTGTTAGAACCGTGCAGTAGAGTGGAAGCAAATGCTGCGTGTTTGTGGAGGTGATTGCAGTTTGTAAGCTCATAACAGTTGTCATACTGTTATGTTACTTATAGACTACAGAAATGCACCAACATTTAATCCTTTGTTCCATTGGTCATTTCCAACAACTGATCCATCCAGTTCCATGCACATAACTTTTGCCTGCTGACAGACAAACCAACGCAACCGAAAACATAACCTGCTTGCCGCTTGGTGCAGGTAATAATACAAGAAATGTTGTAGAGCCATGTTTGCTGTAAGAATTGTGACATCACATGGGGCCTTATACAGAGCCCTGCCGGACATCGGCCATTTTGAATTCACCCATCTTTTGGCCTCCAAAATCTTATCAGTACATGAACCTACCCTATCTACATTTGTGAATGGAGTATTCTCATTCAAGCATTCTTGAAAATGCTAGAAAACACCCTCCAACAGGGGCCTGGCAGTGAAGCAGTTGAATGCAAACACAAACAACATGTGTAGCCACAGCACACCAGCCAAAAGACCCAGGCCAACAGGTGGCTGTGTCAAAGTCTGCTCGGAGTGACCTAGCAGACTCCTCCGTTGTGTTGTGTGGTCAGTGGTCGGTGGTAGCCGTTGCTAGGCAACCACCTCCATTATCATAACATTTTTTTTTCATTAAATGAATGGCCTTTCCTCCTTGGAAATGCCAACTAATTGCAGGTGTGGTCTGTGACTTTTTAAGTGTAGTCTGACAATCCCTGTCCAAAAGGCTTTTGTATGAATTTTAACTCACGTTTGAGCACAATACAACTAATTTGCACTGATGTTTTCAGGTCATCTAAATATCCTGTGCAAAATATATTTGAAGATGTAATTATCTTGAATCTCTATGAAAAATTATATTGAGAATTTTTCTTATTTTTAGAGATGTCCTTTGGTCTTGTTGCTATAACTTAAGTATATTTTTTAAAGACATTGTTAGAAGTCCTAAGCACTCAAATGGTTCAACAAAAAGAGAACATAAAATAATCACTTTAAATCAATTATGTATGTATTCTTTTCATTTTAAAAAAAAATGTATTCTTTTCATTGTTCAAAATTGCCACTGATATATTCTCCGTGGTGTTTTCATTGAAACACTTCACTTTGTTTGTCTTCATCGTTAATACTTAATTTCACTTCGTCCCCCACACAGGATGACTGATGCCTTCACCCTAGCAGAGGTTGAGCAGTTCGGTGAAGCGTCGCGTGAGCTGTCGATCCGGGCCAGCTCATACAGCGCAGTCACAGTCACCTTGGAAGCCGCGGGCCCCACCATCACCTGGGTGTTCACCTCTGACCCCAAGAGCGTCTCGTTCTGTGTTGTGTATCACCACAGCGCTCAAGCACCCCGGGAGGACACAAAGGTATGAAGCAATTGAAATTAGTCAGTTAGCCCTCCTATGGAGAATCAAATGATTGTTCATAGTGACTGACCTATGTTGGATATTGCTTAAAAATAAAATCCCTATTTTTTAAAATTTGAAACCTCAATTTCAGATTTGATTCCGATTTTGGATGAAAGGAGAAATCAAAATATAAACATTTTTTTTCACTCAAAATATATTTTTTAAATTTCAAATTTTGCGGCAGTAGCTCAGGCTGTTAAGACGGTGCACAAAGCACACACATGCCATAAAGATGCGGAGAGTCATGACTCGTGGGTTCGGTTCCCTGCACCGACTGCTTTGCCGCATGTCTCCACCTTCTTCATCCCTGTCCAACCCACCCCTGTCTAGCCCGTGCCTGTCCATGAATAAAGATGAAAATGGTTCACTGCCTTGCCCAAGGACACTCTGGCACGTAGACGGCCTGATCAGGGATTCAAACCACCAACCTCCTTCTTCTTTCACTCCTTGTAACGGTCGCTCTACCAACTGAGCTACAGCCACCCTCTAATTTACCAGGCTCATGGTTCCAGGTTTCAAATAGAAACCGTAACTTGAATGAGGGCATACTTTCTGAAACTCTGTGCATCATTTTTCAAGTCTCTTCTAGCCATATTCATGTTCACATCCACTCACATACTGTAGATAAAGTGTTACCTAGGCGACACACTCACCACTTTTTGTATATTTGCATTTATAGCACTGTGCCAGCCCCCTCCAGCAGTCGTTGGACTTTACACTAAGCAACTTCTTCAATTAATAATAATTGCATTTTTTCTACATAATCAATTTGATTATTTCGCTAATTTATCATTTTTTTAAAAATCTATTTTACCGCCAAAGTAGCTTTTTTTTTTACCCTTCTAAAATATTTTGTATTTATTTAAATGCAAAATATCATACTTTTGACAATTTCATACACAAATGGTGTCAACTCAACAATATCAGGCCATTCAGCATCAGTATGTGGTTTGTGGAGCACCGTTGCAGCAGCAGCAACGGCAGAGAGTGGATGATGCGCCATTGCTGCTGCTGAACGGAGCGTTTGGCGATCCTGATCGCGGTCACGGTACCATAAAAAACTGAGCGGAGGATCGGATCGGAACACATTTGCACAGTCATCACATCAGTTATGTCTGCTGAAATGTATCTATACTGTGATTAATGTTAATGTGAGCAGAAACCACAACACATTCTTATCACACTGTGAAATGGCAATCAATTATTTAATCTTGAATCGTGAAATCATTGAATCTTGAATCTGATAGGTCCTGATTCCACTGACTCGGTGTGACGCCCACAAGGAGACTATCCAGGGAGAACTGAAGGCTCGACAACCGGGGGAGTACACACTTGTGTTTGACAACTCCTTTTCCAGGTCAGTATCCCTCTCAATAATTAAAAAAAAAGTCCTAGCCTTCAATAAGAACCGTTGCCTTACACCGTTACAAGTTGATCATTTAAAGCCTGGATTCAGTTACACCATCCTAAAACCTTTCTTGCCAAACGCAGATGGCTTGGGCAGATTCAGTAAAGCAATGTTCAGATGGTTCCCTACTAGAATTTGTCAGTTGGGGTTAAATGTACAATTTGTCACACCGTACCTGTAACAATTGCACCCCCCCTTTCTAAAAGACAAAATGAAAAAAATAAAATAACTAGGAAATTTCAATAGGAAAAAAGCGAGGAATTAAAAATGGGTTTCAAGGTGTGCTTTGAAGCTATCCAGACAAGAGGAATTGACAGATTTCAGCGGGTCAGGAATTCCAGAGGGTGGAGTCTTGTCACCGAACAGCACCAGAGGACCACAGAGGAAACTCCAACACACACACAGGCTGTGTCCGAAATCGCTCCCTATCCCCCATATAGTGCACTATATGGGGCGCACGCCATTTTGTAGGGGTGTCTGAATTCTCTGTGTACCCTATGTAGTACACTGAAAGTATCCCACAAATACACAGCAGAAAGTAGTGAGCATTGGATGTACCCTAGACGAAGCAATATAACCCATAATGCATTGCGAGACGTTCTAAAAATGACCTAAACTAAAAAAAGATGGCAGAAGTAAATAGGGACCGACAGCGGCAAATTGTTATAACAGTAAGTACTTCTGACTTTTTCTGATGATTGTTGAATTTTATAATTATGTTTTTTATAATCATATTTTATAATAATTCTGACAGCACCAACTCTAGTCTTGCTGTTGAGTGCACTATAAGTGAGTGCACTATATGAGGGGTAGGGAGTAGGGGATTTGGAGCGATTTCGGACACAGCCACAGACTTGAGATATGCATACACACCTACTGGATTCACAACACCATTTCTCAGAGGCTGTGTTGGCTGCTTATGCTCACTAACATCTTGACAGCCTTTAAAGCTTTCCCTGAGGAAGGCAGCTTTTGAGCATTCATTAAGCCATGGTGTTGCTCGGGGGCATATTTTAAAGCCGCGCACAACAGAAATGTGCAATCAATGCTTTCTCTAAGCCATGCCATATCACAGGACTAAACAGCAAACTTGGCAATCAGAGGCACTACTTCAGCAAAGCGTGTGATGATGTTATATGATAGGATTAGGATGTGCATGTAAGTGTTTTCTGATAGATCTAGTGGTTCTTGGATTGTGCTGAGGTCACTGACTTTAGCTGAGTTTAGGCTCCAATGTTAGTCTTCTATGTAATCATAGCTCCCCCAAAGTGGGACAGACATGTGGGAAATTCATTATTTACAAAATATGAAAACATTTTGTAAAATCTGCGTCATAATATTATGTTTTCCACTCCATTCTAGTTTTGTGGTTAGAAAATAGACTCTAACCTACAAAACTAGAAGCACTCAGAGATTGCAAACCTGCGCCCTCGTGGTACCAAAAAATATTACTTTTAGTGCTAGCAGATTGTGTGGTAACATCAATGCAAGTGCTCGAGTAGCGCGAATGCGAATGAGGGCACATGCTCAGCACAAGCCAGCTACGCTACCCACCGGCCCCGGTGACCCAGGAGTCTGGTCACGTGGCCGCGGTCTAAGCGCCCAGCGATCTATCGGTAAGTTAGTGATTAAGTACGATTATGTTACTCATCAACTACAGAAATGCAACAAAATTCAATCAATTGTTCCATGTGTCATTCCCAACTGTACAAAATTGAATCCAGATCCGTGCACATCTTTTTCCGTTATCTGGGGGACAAACATACAAACAAACCAACGCTGCCAAAAACATAATCTGCTTCCGCGGCGCAGGTAATGAATGTGTGTTGTAATGGAAATTGTGGGAAATATTCTGTGGGCTCCTCCCCAAGGCCTGAAAATGTCAGAGAACGCTTGGTAGAATTAAGAACAAGTAAATGTCAATGGATGTAAAAATGTGGTTAATGCATTATTTCATTATCGTTTTATTGTTCTATTAATTTAATAATCACTAACATTTTTTAGGACTTTCTTGGCAGTGCTAGGTTATAAGTTGCGGCATTGTGCATGGCAGGATTTTTAATGTATCTGCATAACCAACAAACAAAAAAATAAGGTGGTGATAATGTTCTTCTATTATGGGTTTTAATTCTGTTATATTCATTGCAATATTGCAATATTATAGACCTACTATGGACAGGGCAAATGGATAGGTTCTTTTTAGTTGGTGCAGTATGCACATAAATGTTAAATGTAGCACAAATGTTAAATGTTCGGTAAGAAGGTTAATCATTGCTTGGCAGAGCAGTCAGCCAGATTTGATCATTTTGACAACTCAACTTTTTTAAATTATTTGTGGTTGAAACAAAGACGTGTCACTGCTTCAAATTATTTTAAGCTATTTCCAGAGTGCCTCTTAGTTTCACATGTGGTCTTCTATTCACTGCAATATCGCATCAAATGTCTTCCATCTTTCAAATTCCTTTGAATGTGGTAACACAGTTTATGGAAAAAAGTTGTACATAACATTTGCATGTGACCACTGTGAGTTGGGTGCATAGGAAAAAAAAAAATGTATTGATTTAATGGCAACAAATTGTGCCTGACAGACAGAGCAGTAAGTGGCCCGTAGGCGTGTGCATTACTGGCTGCCTGATTAAATTGTTGTAGCTTGTTATAATCACCATTAACCACTCACCATCGTAAATGAAATATGAGGCTCTAAATGGAAAGTAATGGTTTTTGTCCAGTCTCAATTGACCCCTAGTTGCAACAGGGGTGTGGCTCTGCTGTATAGCAATTTAAAAACAAATTGTTTTTAGCGGTGGGAAAGCGCATGAAGGCGAGAGCCGAGAGTGTGACTTGATAACTTCCAATATTCACCAAATCTAATAATGGGAGATGCAGCACCCAGGAGATAAAGCATTCATCCACACACAATTGATTGAGACAAGTGTTCCTGTAGCGGGGGGTTGCGTATCGGACATACATGTAATGAGATTGTAGTAATTACACATTATAGTCCCTTGCCACTACATTTTGCGGTATGTATTTCAGATTACATTTAGATTTGTATTGAATTGTGTATTACATGCACCGTTAGAATAATTTAAAGCATTGTTGTCAATTATCCGTCGACTCTGGCAAATTGTCAGGCGTTATTATGTTTATTCTAGTGTTTGGTCATATAATATGGATTTTCTGCTTGGGAATCTATCTAAAACATTGTGAGGCCAAATAAATAAATTGCTTCAAATTACGATGACGCTGATGGGAATGATGCAGTGTAGCCCACACAAGCGACACCGGATAGCTCTCGGGAGCGATACAATAAAGAATGAATTAGGTAGATTATGAACTACTACCATTGGGCATGTGTTACAGGGTCCTAATGAAGAATAAAAAGAGGAGTCAGTGAGCATGTTTAATTTATTTGCTTTTGCTCTAAAGCGATGGAACAGTGATTTAAAAAAAAAAAAAAAAACACGCTCTGTGCTGTGATCCGCTTTGGCACTCTCTGCTGTTGCTCGATCCACGCGTTGCTCAGCTCACATGCCGTTACACTCACTTACCGTAACCGCTCTTGAAAGTCTCCTGGTGTAATGTGCGCGATGCAGTGACCTCGATAACACTGTGTTTTGAAATTCAGGAGCTTATCTCCACTGTCAAAATGTTTTGTACCGTTACCATTGTAAGTGGTACCTTAATTAATAGCTCTAGACAATATTTTGTGCCAGTGTCGGTAAACATAGTTTACCAAAACTGGCCGAGTGTGTTTTTCTGTCTTTCTGTTCTTGCACTTATGTCCTGTCCTTTTAGATGATAATTGAAAGCAGCAGACTAGAGCATCTGGAGCAAGGCAAAATAATCCAGAATCTTGATATGGTCAATAAATGGCACATTCTCAATAAACATTGAAACATTTGAAGGCGATGCCTCATCAGAAACTATCGGTCAGTGGAAATAAGTCCCTTATGAGAACCTTTTTGCGATAGGGATGAATCTGCTTTTCATAGCCATGGGCTTGTTTCTGTGTTTTGTTTGTTTCTGTGTGGAAGCTTTGCATTGCAGTAAGAGGGCACTGGGTCCTTCATGTGTTTTCTACTCGTTAACAAGACTGGCCTCCGTTCAAAGACGCCAGCATGTCTCGTCGTCCGTCGTGACGGCATTAATGTGGGCCGGGCTTTTCATGACCTTCTGATTCACAATCCTGCCCCCACCGCTTCTTCTACCAGCGTCACGTAGTCGTGCACACACGCATACACACAAGCATCACAGGCAAGGAAGCCTTTTAACCAAGGTGATATTTTTAACTATCAAAGATGGTGGTAGGTAGTATGGCTGGTGGAAATAATAATGGGTTACAAAGAAAAGATCATGCCTTTTTGAATGTGTACCATTTTTTTCTGAAAATGTAACCCGCCTTGCATCAAGCATCAACATGATGCTAAATTATGTATTACTGACAGTCTAAAATTTGCAATCAACAAATTTTCTTGTTCAGCACCAACTCGAGTGACTCGATGCGCTTTACAGAACTGCATCTCTTAACTCTTTCACTAACCACACAATTGATGACCAATTCGGCTACTTAGCTGGCCTCTGCAGTCAGCCCGACTGCTAAAGGTATATCCCCGATGTATCCCTCATATTTACAACCCTGATCATTTCCAAGATTTTCCTTTATAAATCAATAGTTTTGCAGATCAGCATTTTCAATTAAATATATCATATGCCACCTTTTTTCTTTATTTTATTATTATTTTTTAGTTATCTTTGGAGCGCAAGCGCCATTTTTCATTCATTTATTGAGAGCGATAGTGGTAGGATTAAATCGGAAACTGGGATGAAGAGTCGGGGGGGTGACATTGCAGAAAAGCCGGACAGAGGATTTGAACCTGCGGCACTGCTCGACTTATGGTCGTGGGGACGCGCTTTCTCCCTGCTTTCTACCCGCTTTCTACTGAAAGTACATTAATTATTCAAATAGAAGAAGGAAAGTGCATAAATTCTACCTTTGAATTCATGCATTCTCAGTCCCCAGACCTGAACATTGTTGCACATCTGTGGTGTGATTTAAAGCAGGCTGTTCGATTTAATTGGAGATGTTTTGTAAAGGGAAATGGTCAAAAAGACCTTTTTAACTAAAATTGAGACCCACATTGGGAGCTGTAGGGAATATTTGAAGGCTGTTATTTCTGCAAAAGGAGGAGCTACTAGATTTTTATGTTGGATTGTCCAAATGTACATTATGCACCAGCCTACTTTTGGTTAATACAGTATTGAACACTTTCTGTGTATGTCTATGTTTATATTAAAAAAAAACTTGTGAAAAAGCAAAATAATTGGGGGCAAATCCATCCACCGGTTCAGAAGATCTTGATCATCTTGAATTCAGCAATCCTGGTAGTGTCGGCTTCCAAAATGTAATCCTCGCTGTCTACCAATTTGTGTATCTCCGATTTGTGTATCTCCGAAGCACACTCCACTGCACTATGTACAGTGCATGAATTGGAGCAGACGCTCTAACTTCTGTTTTCTCATTTGCAGCACCGTTGATTCTTAGCAGCATAAGCCCAGTGTTTCTCATTTGCTGTGTTTTCACGCCCCTATGTCTCCTTCTGTGTTCCTCTGTGCCCGTCAACTAGGTTCATTTCCAAGAAAGTGCTGTATCGGCTCAGCGTGGCAGCAGCGCCTGTGGTCTATGACGGCAGTGACTGCCCGTGACACACACAGTCGGAATTCAATGTGCTTTCTTTACACATCCTGTCCTCATCTAACACTGAATTATATTATTGCACTAGGGAGTGACAAAGCAGATAGGACTAAGAAAGCAAGTGAGGGTTGGAACTTGGAACCAGGGAGCTCTCTCTGACCAAACTCGGGCCATATCTTTCTTGCGCTGTGTTCCAATTTGGGCACTTCAGATGCGCACTCCACTTTGTGCACTATGTACACTGTACAGCATATGGGAATTTAATCAGAATCAAGTTTATTGCCATTGTTAATGATACAAGTTCACAGACTAGGATTATTATTTTTTTGTATAAAATATGAAATAGTGTGTGAATTTCCTGCAGATATGTGTTGCAATTTGACCGATTTCACTTCAGCATGCTGCAAAATATCAGCTGCTTTAGAGAATTAAGAGAAAAAAATGTGGCAATTAACTGTGAAGTAAATAGGTTGGAGATGAACATGTACATTCATTGCAGCCGCCACTACAGTGCCTGCACCCATCGCTGCCTGAAAATTTTGCCGATGTGGCCCCTCACCTTCCATTAAGTGACCATCGTTCCAGACTTGATATTTTGACCTTCGGAAGTACACCATCCGGGTACTTGTGGCACACTTAATTTTGCTACTTTGACTCACAGAAACAAAGTATTCCAAGTGCTCAAAAGCAGATTGGAACGGGTTTGATAAAACCAAGCCCTAGCGCTCCACCACCCTCGCAATCCACCTGACATTGCTTTCAAAATGTGCACGAAAGATGCATCTTTGTCCTATGCACATCTTGCTCACTTGTTGCATCCAACAATACAGGTGCCTGACGAGTCCAGAATTGGTGTTTCCTAAGTGGATTTAGCCCCGACACTACCGTGAAACCTCTTGTAGCATTAGCTTCTGTTGGGGTATCTCGTCTCTCGTCTCCCTAATGTAAATATACTCGATACATCGGTCTATGTCTTTCTGTCCCTCTGTATGCATCTCTCTTGCTGCAAATTACAGAATTGGTGCAAAACACAAAATATAGTTACAGTTTGCAGGTGTTTCTGTCAAATTGTTTTTGCAGATTAAATGTATTCACATTGTCTTAATTGGGAAAATTAGACATTCCATTCAAATGCAATTGTAGAGTAGTTCTTTAGAGAGAATGATATTTTAAAAAAACAAAAAACTTTTACTCTTTAAACGTTGTCTCACATTTTCACTGGGTCAATTTTCTCAAGGATATGTGTGCCTCGGGTTGAGGTTACTGTTGTGGGAAAAATATTTCTGGAGAAAGCATTACACATAAATAATATATTATCTCCTATAAATTGTGAATACTAATGTAATTATTATTATATGAATGCATTCATATAATGCAAATCCTCCCCTATTTAAATCTCTGCTAGTGGTGCTTGGAGAAGTTATGGGAAATGTCTGGTGAAGCTACTTTTTTAAAAATATGAACAAAGTTAAACATTTGTATGTCTAGAATGATTAGCCTGGTGAGCCAGAACCTACGCATTGTCCATGCATCGCACATCGTGATATGCTTGCATTGGGTCTGGGAAAATTAGGCAAGTCGTCGGTACGGATTCAATCGGCACGGACGCGAGGGGAGTTTATACGGGCTACACGAGACGTGGGCGGAGTTTGTACGGGCCACCTGTCCCACCTACTGCGCTGTGACTGGACACGATTTGATTGTCCGTGGTCTTACCAGACCCCAATGCATGCGTAGACGATGCATTGGTTCTGGCTCGCCAGGCTAGAAAATGATTGCCAATTACATAGTTATATTCTGTGTTTTACAACACACACCATTCAATAATGTGGTTGGTTTAGTTACAACAATGCACACAGTTGCATCAAGTGTGATCAGTGGTAATCATTTCAGACAAATTTCTGTGTCGTGAATTTCTTGCATGTGATGGTAAAAATGATGACTGAATGTGAGTGTGCTTTTGTGCGGGCCCGTTGTGCCCACCATGAGAAAGTTACCAGATATTTATTGATATTGTAACAACTGACATATTTATAGCTGACTTATTTACTTGGGGATAAGCGATGCACATCTGTTTTGGAACATGCGGGGTGCTGTGCACAGCAGCACACACAAACACAAAAGCCATCAACGTTGACATTTCATTATGTCCAACCTCAAATCGAGTTTCACACTCGTCATCTTAGCAATCCGTAGGCGGCAGAGCCTCTCTCCCTCCGCCGCTCCATATATAACACTCTAATGGACTGTAAACGGTGGCTTGGATTCTATTTATAAACTGTTTCCGTAACTGCGCTTCAATGCGGGAGCGCTCGTTGGAATGATTGAGAAGGTTGGACAGAAGATGTTCTGCCTGTGTCGCGACACTCACCCACCAGCACTCCAAGCTGTATGTTTTCTTTGGTCTAATCATTTGGAGTTTGTTCTCAGATAGGGATTAGAACTCACCAAGAATTCAGTTGTCGATGAACATTTGCAACAAAGATTCAACTTTTTGCTGCATTTTGTTTTTATTGTGGAACATGCAATTTCAAAAAGCTGTTGAGCCAATTCAAAGCTCTTCGCTGCAATGATGAAGTTGATATTTTGTTTGATTTTTTTTTTCTTAAAGTGTTTTGGGAAAGAGAAAAACTGTACCAATGTGGCATTTATATGTATACTGTATGTGTTTAAAACAGACATGACATAAGACATGATTATACAATAATACCTGATTATACACCATTACTAGCAAATGTAATTCTGATGGGTGTAATTATATTGAATTTGACCTTGGCTCTGATTGGCCTCTTTTATTATTGCTATCATCCATCAGAGGCTAAGCAATGATTCTAAAGTAACATACAGATTATGAATAATGAAGTTGGTAACCGTTGTGGATGGGTTGTTCTGTGAACGTTAAGTTCGCATTGATGGCAGCTTCGGCATGGTGACTTGTATGTCATCAAACTACATATTTTGGTTAAAAAAAATAAAATAAAATTCTTAGCTAATTTGTTCATTGTGCATTTGGGATTGGTGCTGGCATAACTACTTGTACGCATCTATAACAATTGGAAGATATGATTTAATTTAATAGTTAAAATTGTTTTGCTTCATTCTCATCAACATTATAATTATGATGTAAGTCAGTTAAAAGCATTCTGTTGAACACAATTCATGAAAATATTATTTAAACAAAAATGAGAATATATTATGGCATTATTTGGTATCATTGTACCATTGTAAAACTGAAAAACAGTACAACACAGACATGTTTTACACATGGGAATTAAAGCATATTCTTATTAAAATATATATTTCATAAAAGTCAGGTCTACTTCCAACTATTCTTCCATTATGTGACGGCTGAGATCCACTTGTGATTTTAAAAGTATCCATCACTCACCTGTCGTTATTGCTACACATCAATAACTTCAATCTTCAATTGCATTCTGCATTCACATCCATGCAATTTCCCCGGAATTGCATGGATACATCTAGTTTATTATTAATCACTGCCTTGATGTGCCATGGCTTTGAGCCACTCAGCTTGTGCCATTGCCTAGGAGTTATTGAGTCTCAGATTGTTTGATGTTGTCAGCTCCTCTTTGTGTTCAAACCGATGCCCCTCTTTCTCCACTTGATAATGCACAGACCCAGATCCAAAAACACAACACATAGACCCAGAGCCAGGTCCTGCTGCAAATGAAATCTGTATTTCCACATATAAACCTCAAGCAGAACTGATAATGAAGTGCTCAGAAATGTTCTGTGATTGCAAATCATGTCGTCTTATGGATATTTCATAGTTGGCCTGAAGAAGCTTGGCTTCTGTTCTTTATTTGTCATCCTCCAACCTGGATCATGCATTCCCAAATGACAGGCACACTTTACTTTCATGAGAAACAAGTGCCACTGTCCACCAACCCAGTCCTTCTCCTTGGTCCAGTTGGTTCCAGTCTTACCTCGGCTCAAGCCCGAAAGGACTCAACGTTGTGGCTGATCTCCCAGCCCAGATGCATCTGAGTGTGATGAATTTTTGAAGCTTCCTCTTTCCAGTCTTTTTGGATCTCTGCCAGAATTCTGAATCTCCTCTTTTTGGTCACAGCAAGTTTTGTTGCACCCTCATCTTATGGAGGGTATCATTGGTTGTCTTCTGGCTGCCTGTCAAGTCTGGAATTAATCTGAGGCAATTGAACCAAAGTGGCACACTGACACATTAAGAGACGTATGCAGGTGATTTGATTTTAGTAGGTGATTAGTGTGTGATACTCAAGTTCATAACATTAATCCCCAGCATTTGGGCTGATAATTGTTTTGGTAGTCCTGTTTTCATGGGTTTTATGAGCTTTCCATTTGGTATTGTAAAGAATTTCGAAATATTTCAATTTCAGCAAACTTTACGATGCATAATGGATTTTCTTTTAATGTGTCATCACTCACCAGCTATCATCACAGAAATGTGATTACATGTCCTGTTTTCTTATTGTGTTTTATATAGCTCCTACCAAGTTGAAGGTGTGCACTAAAGAGCATAGATCTATTTAATCCATGTGAATGCTTACATACATACATACAAAAAAGTATGTGCTGAAGAATAGCAGATTTGACCTGCTATTCCGTAATCCCACCCTTAGAAATAAAAAAAACACACACACACACACACACACATATATCC
>OMKY01221076.1:0-12875 GCA_900302395.1 Bregmaceros cantori
CTCAGTGTTTTGCAAGGCTTATATTTCATTCATTCAATCAAATGTTTATGTTTTGAGTGAGACAGTGATAAAATGTATAGAATTCAATGAACCTGACGTGACTTAGCCTGGGGAGCCAAAACCAAAGCATCGTCCATGCATCGCACGCGACTATAGAATGATCATTTGGTCTGGATTGAGAAGGCAAAAAAAAGTGTCAAAAACGTGTCAATCAAATGAAGTTATCAAATCACGGCGCAGTTGGTGTGTCAAGTGGTTTGGAGGCCGACGTCTCGATTTGAAGGCCTGTCTGGACCTTCTGCCAGATTTGTCCAGACCCACCAGACCATCTAGTTGCGTCGATGATTTGTTGGTTTGGCTTGCCAGGCTAGGAGAATGTGTAGTGTTGTTGCTGGTGATTCGTAAATATTGACTTCAACCCTGACAGTGTCTTTTCATCTTTCACAACTCAATACTTTCACAAAAAATCTGGGGTCTCATTTCAACCTTGCGACTCAGAGTCTCCCATTGGCTTTCCCCGACCTGCATGCGCTGCAGGAACAATAGTTATCAGATATGAGTCTTGTTTTTAACTCTATAACGAGAGTAGATTTGGGGCCTACCAAAGTTATCTTTGTTTCTCCAAACAGCATATGCTGCAGGATACAGCGTCAGCAGGCTACATTCTACCACAGTAGACAATGTGTTGGCTAGCAAATATGAGAGTCTCAAGATATGTGACAATTAAACAGTTAAAATACATTTCAGAATAGAAAGAGATGTTATGTCGTAGAGATGTTATGTCTAGATATTATTTATGTGGATACAATATGAGGTCTTGATCTCCAGCACACATCTTTTATCAGATTTATTTTGAAGTAAAGCTCTAGGACAGTGGTCCGCAAACTGTGGTACGCGTACCACCAGTGGTACGTCGAGCACACACTGGTGGTACGCCAGATAACATCATAAAAATGCTATTGAACTGCCGGAGGCGGGACGCGAACCCAGGTCTCCTGCGCGGCGGAGCATCGCGCTAGCAGCTAAGCCACTTCAGCAATGACTGTGCATGGGAGTATATACATCGGAGTCACTGGTGCAAGCTGTGCCGCTGCAGGCTGGCTGACGCACAGCAGACGATCGCAGTTTGTTGCTGATTAAAGTCGCATTTATATTCTTGAAGGTTTTAAATAAGTAAACGACGATTTTCAGATTGCATTTGTTAAAATAACGTTCTTTGTAAAACGTAAAAATGTATACAATGGATATATATAAAGATGTATATTTCTGTTGGGAATTCGTTAGTAAAGGAGTTTGGAAATTGTTGCACTTATCAAAGAATAAAATATAAAGTATATAGTACATGCAAGGAATTCATTTATCTTCATGCACCTTTGCTGATAAAATTATTTAAATGATCTGAATCACAATTCATATAATTTGTTGGAAAATAAATGGATAGAAGTGTAAAATGAAAGGTGTGTACACGTCAACTAAATATAAGTACTTTTTACATTTGAAGAGGTGTAAGTAAAACTAGGTTTTGTTCAGTGTACTTAACCCTTTTATTGCCATCTATCACTTTTACAACGCAAATGCTTATTGTCAAAAGCAAAAGACATGTCTCAAAATGGAATACCACCTGAACCACCTGTTTTTTTTTCGCTCGGTCGACATGGTGGTACTTGGACCGCTGAATAGTTTCTCAGGTGGTACTTGGGATGAAAAGTTTGAGGACCACTGCTCTAGGACATTCTGTGAGAGCTGTCACAATGGTGTCCAACAGCTGGGGCATCCCGCTGTAACTGTTGACTCCAGTTTGCCATTATGGAAGAATATTATTATAAAGACATATTTCATTACTGTTTCAATATATTCCATCAAGGCCAGAGAGAGACGGAAAGTCAGACAGGGAAAGTAAGGAAGAGAGAGAGAGTGGAGGTAGAGAGACAGAGAGAGAGTTAGAGTCAGAGCTTTAGAATGAGAGAGAGATGGAGAGACGGACAGAAAGAGAGAGGGGGGGTAGAGAGAGGGAGAGAGAGACGCAGATCGACAGAGTCAGATAGAGAGGGGGAGAGGGGTAGAGAGAGGGATAGAGATACAAACAGACAGAGAGACACACACACAGACAGACAGAGAGAGAGAGAAGAAAACGACAGAGAGAGAGAGAGAGAGAGGGAGAGAGAAGAGGTAGAGAAAAGAGGGGAAGAGAGAGAGAGAGAGAGAGAGAGAGAGAGAGAGAGAGAGAGAGAGAGAAGAGAAGAGAAGAGAGAAAGAGAGAGAAGATGGAAGAGGGGAGAGGGAGAAAGAGAGACCCCCAGTCCATGAAGCAGCAGACTAAACACAGTGAGAGGTAACTAGGGCACTATAAATTTAAACATTCTGCTACAAACACTGGGATTGTCATTAACTCATACAACACACACTCGGCACACAGGCAGCCACGGTTTCATCAGTACAAGTAAAAGTACTGCCAGAAGCAAACGTTTCATCAGATTTTGCTTCCCGTGAACAGGTGCTGTCACTCATTAGCCTGATTGACCTGACTGAGGATCTGTGCTAATGAGGATCAGCTAGCTTGCTGCATGGTTGACACAAATCTCTGGTATGGATTTGTACATCAGTAGCGGGAGTGTTATCAGTTGCAGCAATATATGTTTCAGGTCTATCTAAATCTAATCTAGATTCAAGGATGTCAAAGGTAGTCAACGGTAGTCGTCCCTGGCTGACTGTGGAGGGACGTTCAGAACCTCTTGGTCTTCAGTAGATACGCAATTTGTACAGGTCGGAGCAGTATTCCGTCCATCTATCTGGGGTGTCTGTCTTCTGTTAAGCATTTACCATTCTTGTCTTGTATGCTGGTGCTTCGGCCTTGTCCGATGCTGGTAAGCTCTTTTACCAACTGGTAAGCTCTTCAGGTTGACTTCTATTTCTTGAGATAACCCCTTTATCTATTTCCTACGTGCCTCTCTCATGCCTTTATTAATGTCTTTGTTCATCGACCGATGCCATCTTGCCTCATCGGTCTTGTGTTTCTTCTTCGTTTTCTTTCACATGGCACGGCTATTATTAAATATAATGGAATCCGCTTATAGTGATCATGGATATAGTGATCATCCGCTTATATTGATCAAAAGGCTTGGGACGGAATCATCTGTCATGGGCCGCTCGTCCACGAGCGGCACCCAGGCGCCGGGTTCGTTCGTGGATCGCACAAACACAGCTGCGACTCGTCGCACTCAGCTCCGGAGTGGCACCGTGATTGGTGGCTTCCCCCTTCATAAGCGGGCTTCGGGCACTGATTCTACGCGACGTCCTGATCTTCACTCGGTGAAAACCGAGGGAGCAGCTTATGATTTAGTATAGTCAGATCTCTCTCTCTCTCTCTCTCTCTCTCTCTCTGTGGTTAGTATTAGTTTCCTAGCATAGCAGTCATCGGGGTAACCGGAGCTTCCTCTTCACTGTTGCAGGAACCTTCCTCTCCGCTTCCACCTCTGGATCTGGCTCACCGGTCCCGGACCAGACCTCGGAGATGAGTACTTTTACTATGACATTTCTAGTTCGTCACGGACACTGACTCTCCGTGTTTTGAGACTCATATTGCCTGCGTGCAATCGATGTTGTTTTCATTCGCACTTCGTGTGCTACTGTATTCCTGACTGAGTCAGGAATACAGTGAATTCTTTATTATCTCTCTCTGTACGAATCATAACAACTTCCATACAAATGCTGTTTAAATAATTTGGTTATAGTAATCAAGAAATCTGCTTATAGTGATCATTTTGGCCATTTTATGAATGTAAACATGTGCGAAAACCATTTTTGCTGCTCTATACACATATAGTGTACAAAAGATTGCGGCAATGCCACGTTCCATTAAGTTACAAGTCAGTGCCTTCGAGATAATGCGGCCACCCCAAACAGTAAGGTATACCACATGACTATACGTATACTTCACCGTAGGTGATACTGAGGGCTCCGAACCGGTTCAAGTAACAAAAACGAAAAACTGAAACGAACAGAATTTTGCAGAATTTTACGAGGAGCGGAAACGGAAACGAAAAAATATTTCTTCAACTGTTCCGGACCAGAAACGGAACATAATGAAATCCACAAAACCGGTTAAAACATTTTTTTTTTGTCTGGAAGACTATTTCCGTCCACTTTTACTGTCAGTCATCAAGCAAATGTAATGCGTTTTAAACACGGTTTTCACGTTAATACAGTTGCACTGAAGTTCACCAAATAAATTCTCGATAAACTATATCTAAATTTAACATTGCACAATATAAGGATCGAACTTTAAGAACAAACGTTAAAGAACAACGTTAAACGTAGTTCTACCTGAACCGTTCGGAACAGAACGTTTTAAAAATAATTTCGTTTTAAAGCCCTGGTGATACTACCAAAATGTCTGCCGCTGCCAAGCCACGACGTCACGTGTTGGAATGTATGTGCTAAAGTGGCCTAAAGCCGATTCTGATTCTACTACATAGCTGCTACTAACTTGCACTGCACCCTCCAGTCATGCCACAAACCAGTAGAAACAATAGCACATGATTTGGCCGCATTGAAAGGCACTGTGTGACATTCAGAAGCTCTACAGCTCTCTAAAACTCTCCCCATTCGTACCCAATTGCCCAATTTGTACATCTGGCATTTGAAAAGGACCTATGAAGAAACACACACACCCACAGGATCCCTACAGCTCTGTTATTTATGGTTGCACACAAGTTGAAGGCATGTAGCTGAAATAATAATTTAATCACCCTCACCTTTAACCCTTTGAGTGCCAACAACTCGAGTGTTAAAAAAAAACGTGCTTATTGCCAAAGGCAAACCACATTTCTAAAATGTGAAAACATGTTTTGTTTTTGACCATTTTACAGAGACAGTAGAAATCATCTTCATAATCGCATGCCATTACCTTTACATATAATTTCCACAAAATATTTGGTGAAAATTGTTGCCTCTCAAATGGATTTACTGTGTGTGTGTGTGTGTGTGCAGTTACATTTGGCTCGAATAGCAGATTACATGAACCTTTACTACTACTTTATGAAAAAAATCAAGGTTATTGTTGTCACTTGTGAACTCCATTTACAGTGGACCACAAATGGCACACCAGCCACTTTCACACAGCACCATTTTGCACCACAATTATGAATTGAAGAAATTACAATTCATTGGAATTAATACATTTTACTGAATTTTTTGTGTAAATATTGAAAACACACCCCTCAAAATGGGTTAACAACATTTCATCACCCATTATCATTTTTAATGAGTTCCTGTAAGCGATTAGTGCAGTAGCCTTCCCCACCCCGCACAGTCAAACACGCAGCAGTGAATATGAGTATTAATCCGTAGGGCAGGTGCATGCATGTCCGTGGGTGCCATATGACTTTCACACTCTGCATTCAGTGCAGGTCCTTTTAAAAGTCAGAGGGTAGCCTCTGCCTCGCCAAAAAGGCCTACAGAATTATAACAGAGATGAGCAATTCTTCTAGCACTTCAATAATCACGATTTTATTCACACACACTTGAGTGGAAACGAGAATTTAGGATTTTTTTGCTTTCCAGTTTGGAATGTCATAACTTGGCTTAAGTTCACAGCGTACTCCGTGTCGCTTCCCCCATCATTGGTGCCGCAAGTCTAGCTTCCCTGCTCTCTTATGTTTGTGTAAAAAATAATAATAATAATAATAATTTGTAAAATTATAATTTAGGGGTACGCGCTCTATAACCACTCTGCCACCGCGCCCCCCTAAATTATTGTTTTCAAAATTATTATTGTAAAAAAAAAGCTTTTAACCATATGTCGAGCAGTGCCGTGGGTTCTAATCCCCTCTCCGGCTTTTCTGCAATGTCTTCTCAGACTCTTCATCCCAGTTTCCGATTTAATCCTGTCACTATCTCTCTCAATAAAGAATGAGAAACCGCGCCTGCGCCCCAAAAAAAAATAATAATAAAAATAATTTTCAAAATATGTTTAGATATTGGTTGTGTAGATGACAAACTGCTGTGTATGTCCTTAAATGTCATGAATATATAGCAAAAAATACAAGCAACAAATAAAATTAACCACTTGTCATACATTTCTGTGTGATATGCGCAAATGCTGTCTATGTATGTGTGTTCGCCGGGCCCTTGTATGTGCGACTAACTGCTCGTTTCAGGTGCTGGCTGAGTGCGTTTGTTAGGCTCGGAAATATCCAAAAGAGTATGCAAATGCTCACAGCAGAATACCCATTTGAATTCATTTGTATGTTGTGGAAGTGTACAAGCGCGTTGCCATGGTTAGGTGTTTGTGTGTGTATTCACGCCAGTTCACCCTTCTGTGTGTGTAAGCTGCATAGAGTATAATGGTCGGAAAGGTTTCTTTTTTAAACCTTCCTTTACCTGCTACTGTGTCGTCTTTTCCCTTCATTTCTTTATTATTGTATTACATGCGTAACAGAGTGTATACTGTGTCCGATCTCAAATTCCATGTTATTTTCCAAATTACTTGCATATGCAACGTGGCGAATAAGCGTGACAGTTGCAAATCATTCGTGGAAAATTGTAATCAGTAATGTTATCAAATGACCACCATAATAGTCACGTCAATTATTATTAAGGCTGCAACTAATGACGGCGGCACGGTGGCGCAGTGGTTAGCATTGCTGCCTCACAGCTAGAAGGTCCTGGGTCCGAATCCCAAACCGGACAGGTTATTTCTTTGCGGGGTTTACATGTCATCTCCGTGTCTGCGTGGGTTTCCTCCAGGCACTCTGGTTTCCTCCACCACCAAAAACATGTTCTACTTAACCTGCTCCAGTCAGTGCCCCTGGCCAAGGTACTGGCTCAGAACTGGAGTTGGACCCCTGGGCGCTGCACCGCGGCTGCCCACCGCTCCTCAGAGATGGGTTAAATGCGGAGGAAGAATTTCACTGTACATGTATGTATGTGTGACAAAAGTCAAGTATCTTATAGTATCTTATGATTATAAGATAAATGAATCGTCAATTTTTACAGACAATTAAACAATTCAGCTCTTAATTTCTCTAACAATTATCATCCTGAAACATTAATATTGCAAATGTTTTGATGGCTCATCTCTACTTCTTACTGATTAGCACTAACATTTCCATTTTTAGTATTAGCATAGAAGAGCCTTCTCTTCTGTGCTAGCTTTTAAAAAACATTTCGGCCAAGCTCAATTGTTATTCAAAGTGAATATACATGGCCATGAGGCTTGTAATTCTGACAGGCATTTGGGGCAAGTTATATTAAACATTTATGAACAGATGATTAAGAATCAAGTGATTAATTACTGCCGATTGATCAATCAAATGGAATCGATCAAATTGAAAGTAAAGGTACACATACAAATACATGTTCAGTGAAATTCTAACCGATCCCAGAGGAGCGGTGGGCACCTGGGTACCAACTCCAGATTCTGAGCCAGTGCCTTGACCAGGGGCACTGACTGGAGCAACATGTTTTTAGTGGTGGGGGAAGTCAGAGTGCTCGGAAGAAAATAGAAATCCATGCAGACATGCGGAGGACAACCTCCACACAGAAAGGCCCTGGGCTGGGATTCGAACCCAGGACCCGTTTTCTGTGAGGCAACAGTGCTAACCACTGCACTACCGTGCTGCCCACAATTAGTTGGCAACTAATTCAATAATCAATTATCATCAATTAAAATCAATTAAACATTTGCAACTCTAATACATTAGCTTTAAATACAACTAATACATTCAAGGCAATTACATGGATTCAACATCGTGCTTCGTTGCAAACCGATGCTCTAGAAATAATACTTTATTTAAATATATTGCATTGCATTGTAGACTTTGTTGAAGAAAAAAAATGGAAAAAGCTATCCTAGCCTTCACTGTGGTGTTAGAGAGGGGAGTGTGTTTATGTCATCAGAGACACGCCAAAACTTGCGAGCTGCACGCACACACATGTTGAAATCAGCTGCTCTGATCCAGCGACTCGCCCTCATGTCTTGTCATCTCAGTTGTTTTAAGCCATTCAGTAACGAACCATTTCCACAGATTTTGGATGATGTCTGAATTAGGGCTGCAACAAATGATTACTTTCATAGTCGATTAGTTGCCGATTATTGAAAAAATTACTCGACGAAACAATTGGAGAGGAAATAAAAATCCCAGAATACTGTTTACTACGAAAGGATTCCCTGTAACAGTTGAAACAACAACAGTATTAAACTATTCACATACCGATTCATACTGAATTGCACCATATTAACAGTGGAAATTAAGCATATGGAATGGTCTACTGGAGGCACTCAGGGCCGTGGAGACTGTTGATGTTTTCAAGAAGATGCCCAAGACACATGACCTGGCTTATAACTAGGATGTTGCTGTCATCGGTACATCAGCCTACTGTATGTGTGTCTGTGGGTGAGTGTGTACCAGTTTGCTTGTGCTGGGAGGCTGTGGGTAATGTTGTACTGTTCAATGTTCGGTTTCTGTAAAGCACATTGTGTTGCTCTGCATGAAAAGTGCTATACAAATAAACATAGTTGAAGTTAAATGTGATGTTGCAGTTTAACAGTTTCATTGACAGATTGAACAGTCTGCTAGAAGGTGACCAACCTCTAGCTGTAGTCCAATTGACTGCTTTTATCTATGGAGCAATCACATGTGTGGTGTAACTTGTTATCTATTGCATGCTGGGAAACCTGCACTTTCTGTGGCCTCCAAACTGGACGTTCCGTGGCATGGTCACTGGGCTACTAAATGGGTAAAAGGCATGCATGCAATGTACGGTCTAGTTAACTATAAAAATCGATTGCTAACTCCACATCAGCCTAAATAGTGGTTCCCAGTAGTCAGCTTACTTATTGGTGTTGGCATATGGCATATTGGAAGAGGGAGTCCGTATTTTTCACCATTCCAGATCTTGGATGCTAGTCTGTCAAGCAGGGAAGCGATGGGTACCGTTTTTCAAGTCTTGACTAGGTACTCGACTAGGATTCCAAACATGGTCATCGTTAATTAAGCAAGCTACTTAACTAAGGTATACCAAACCATCACTACAATAACTATCATTTTCATGCTACTTGAAAATTAATTTTTCACTAGAGCTGTGCAGTTTTGCTCCAAAATGAATTTTTAAAAAATTGTATCCACCATTGCGATATATTGCAGTTTCGTAGTTGCTTTGTTCACGTGGGGGAGAGTGCCTACAAGTAGATAATTTCAACGGCAGTTTATTAGTAAAAAAAACGTAAAACAGTTTAAAAAAAATGTTTTTGTTCAACAACGCACCACTTCCTTTTTATGTCTATACGCCTCAGATGAAGAGACGCATTTACAGTGAAGTTGCAGGCTCAATAAGTGTGTAAAGCTAATAAGGCATCAAAATGCAGTACTATCAATTTGAAAAAAATACTTCACAATAGGTGTCTCTCCTCGCCAGTTTCTTGACTTTTGGGATGCTACTACATATACTAATGTAATTACGTAACGATCTAAAAAATGAACGCAGCACAAACACCATTCATATGCTTACTAATTATTTCTTCTTCTAAGAAGACAATATTATCGGATATTCACAATATCGTGATAGGAAAATGCGGATATCGCCCAACCCTATGTGGAAGGCAACAGAAATCCATCTGGTGATGCCAGGCTAGCAGTGAGGTGTGGCCATCGTTCACAACTTGGCGTTGTGTGTGAACATTGTGACAAATACAGCTAAGCTCATCTATTGATTTGTTGACCTGATCCAGTTGGGACTGTTTGCAGCAGCTCGAGTATAAATATCTATGTCAACCTAAGCTCATGGCTCAAAGAGTAGACTATGACTGGGCTCCAAGTTATTGTAGGAGGCACTTGTTTTCGTTTCAGGGCCATAAAATCAATCCATAGCGCAGCGAGCACGCTAGCTCTATATATTACACAGGATAATGAAAGCTCAACGTGAGTTGAGCAAAGTGTGTACTCGCATTGGATCCCCAGCAAACCTGATAGCTATCCAACGGAGGTCAAGCAAAAAACTGACCGGGTGGCTACAGAAAGTTGGTCAACACATGCATAAAGGCTGCTAATATACACACACATATACACAATGTCATTTACAAGCTTTAAATGGGAACTTACACATGGATTTGATGATCAATACTTTAGCCCTATTCTATGTAGATATTCTATCCCTTGTGAGATATAGGGAAAATGGTTGACAAAGAGAGAGACTGCACACATGTGCACATGCAGAAATCATCAGACGCCGACTTCTTGCGAGCGTCTGATGTGAGTGAGGGTCTTCGGTTAAGTCACCTCTCGGGTAGGGGTGGGCGCGTGCTTTGCCGGCTGTGGCTGTTGCCCATCACTGAACTAGAATCTCTTCCTTCCGGTCCCTAGTATGCTAATACCTTCCTGAGGGTAACGGAATGAAAAGCCATTACAGAAGAACATTATGACCACTTAGAACCAATTTAGAACGTTTGTTGGTCATGCAGTCCTTCTTTGTATAGTAGCGCACCATATTACCAAGAGGAAACAAGTAAAAAAAAATGTAAATAATCAGCCGTAAAAAAAGGATTAATCAAATAATGAATTAACCCAATTTTGACACCCCTAATTCTCTAAAATCACCTTCTGCATCTTTAATGCCCATCCCATAAATCAGCACTACACTGACACTGATAAGAGTGGGGTGACATCAGCAGGCATCCGTCATTGAGCAAGAGAGGAAACTGTATTTTCCCTCATTTCACTCTCTCACACACACACATAAGTTGGAGCGGGAGTGAAGTTAAGTGGATATTCATTGGGGGAACCACTGTTCTTCACTTTAAAAATCTTTGAGGCATAATAATCTGTAATAATAAAATAAAAATGTTTTTATTGATATTGTATCATATCCAATACAATAGGGCTGTTGCGCGGTGATGCGGCAGAATTTGGTGGCATCACATACCGTGAAGTATACATATATACAGTACAGTTAAGTGGTATAACTTACCACCTCGTAGTTAGTAGATAGGCTGCCAACTGCTGGCGATTGATAGCATATTACCATGGATACATCAATAATACACTTTTAAATGGACAAATGGCAAATGTTATGCAAATATTGCTATCTGGTGATATACAGTCGATATGATATATAAATGATATCTGCACACTGCACACAACAGCTTCTAATGTAAAGAGTAAAAATTGTCTGCGTCACTGAAAGGGTTAACTAGCCCTGCTAATGCTTCTATGAACTTTCCAAAAGCGAGCAGTCCTTCATAGAAGGGCAGGGTATGTTGTAACAATTGCAACAATCCAACTCTACAAAAAGAGCATATCTAATTGTTCATATAAACAAATATCTAAACATTCATCTTGAAAGAAACCTAGTTTCAAAGAATGTCTACTACAGATATATCAAAACGCAATCTATAGACAACCCTTTGGATTGAGAAGGTCAGTGATTAATCAGAATTGATTAATATTCTTACCAAACAATTACACTTCATCCATATGTGCACGCGGCACCAACTAAAAATAATCTCTTCCTTCTGTCCATAGTTGGTCCATAATATCATGATAGTTTCAAGAACATTCTGGAATGAAAACCCATAATTAACATATTTGCCAATTTTTTAAATTGCTACCTGGTTGATAATGTATCTTGTCATGCAAAGTTCTTGATGTTAAAAGTTCTTGCTTTGTATTACCGCATTAACTAGACGCTCAAAAAAGTATTTATGAAGTTAATGATTAAATCCATCAAATAAATGATTAAGCAAATAATGCATTCATCAAAAGTTGGCATGCTTACTTTGAGTTAATGTTTGTAAAACATTGTCAATTCATTGTGGAGAGAAGATTTTCAGAGCAAGATTCCACACTTGGGGCACATGCTGCGGTGTGTGTTTAACTGAAGCAGGACTCTGCGCTTCATTACTCCCCTGGCTGAAGACGAGAGCGTGAGAGGAAATTATTTTGATGTCGTCGTCAAGGTACGACCAGCATTCTTGGTGCTACAAGTATGTTTCGACACGCACACAAAGTACATCTTTAAACACACACCGTGTGACATAACATGCTCGCACCAATATAATACACAAACACACATGCACACCGAACACGGTGCCGACAAGTCATCAAAAACAAACCGAAGAAGGAACACTGCTACCATACAATTAATCTACAAGTATTCAAAATACTTTTAATACCAATATTGACGAGCTGTGTATTTTAGTTCAACTAACAATATGACCCGCGTGCGAGTGCCATTACCTGCAGTAACACTAATACTGTTGTTTTACAGTACAATAAAATTGTTAGTACTAGTAGGTATCAACACTACATACAGTTCATGTTCTGGAGGTTTTTGTAGTATCAACGACAGGATTACTACGACAGAGGCGATCCACATGGCTTTACAATAAGAAGTATTACACATGTCAATAAACAACACACAACAAGAGGGTACAAGAAAGATAAGCACAACATACTGGTAATGTTACATGCAGACAATATTATGTCTACTGACAATACAGCATTGTATAAGCATTATAGACATTATAGTGCTGCTAACAGCACAATGAGAGCCAAGCTTCCCAACTCACCGGAGTTTCTGTCTCGCTCGCTACCGCTGTGGAGTCAAGTGTTCTTTCTGATCCTCTGAGAGAGTGGGTCTACACGTGTGTGTGTGTGTAGGGAGCAAAAGTGTGTGTCAATGTGTGTGTGTGTGTGTTGGGGAGCATGTGTGTCTATGTGGGTGTGAGTATGGAGTGCGGTGGGGGCGAGGGTACAGCAGTGAGCCGGACTGTGACGCAATTTAGCCTCTCCTATCCATAGCATGGGGGTAGGAGGTGAAGGGTGTGTGTGTGTGTGTGTGTGTGTAAGTGTGTGCCGTGTGTCGAAGCACGTGTGTGC
>OMKY01221082.1:0-10089 GCA_900302395.1 Bregmaceros cantori
CCACTCGCTCTCTGTCTCACTCTCCCTATCTCTACGTCACTCTATTTATGTATTCCCGTTGTCGCTGTCTC
Source organism: Bregmaceros cantori (assembly GCA_900302395.1). Lineage (NCBI taxonomy): Eukaryota > Metazoa > Chordata > Actinopteri > Gadiformes > Bregmacerotidae > Bregmaceros > Bregmaceros cantori. Next base: position 72 of record OMKY01221082.1, read on the forward strand.
TTTCACCCTCTCTTTTCACACACACACACACACACACACACACACACACACACACACACACACACACACACACTACATTATTGTTTATATCCATGCAGGGCGGCCCTCAAATGAATGGGACAAACGCCAGGAAGAGAAAGAGAGAGGTTTTTTTTTTCCAGCCCATTCAGGCTGTTTTTCCAAGCTTTATTCATCAGGGTTAGCGGAAACAGGTGAAGATGGGGGCAGACATGCGGGAAATACGTCGGGAGCGAGATTCGAACCACCGACTCACCGCGCCATTGAGGCACATGCGTGCTTTCCAGCGCTCTGCCTAACCAACTGAGCTACTGGGCAGCACGAAAGAGAGAGTTTATATCCATGCAGATGGCGGCATCTGCACCCAAGGCTGGTTGTTGCCTGAAGTGGTGGGGACAGATTTGTAAAACACATACATATACACTCGGACACACACTCACCCACACACATACATACACATGTGCAAAAAAACAAAAACATCATCAGCAGACTCACACACACACACACACACACACACACACACACTAAACACATTCTTATGCATGTGCAAAATTGTTAATGCCTGTTTTTTCAATCTGTACAGGACACTGCTGTTTGTATACTACTAATGGGTTCTTCAACTTGTTTCTGCATTGCACACATGCATCTGTTTGTTGGTCTGGGACCAATCAGGATCGAGGACATTCGGAATCAAGTCTAACACCCAATCAGAGCACTGTCAAGGCAAATCGACTCACCAATCAAAGCGCTGTTTACATCAACCGCTGAGGTTGGCATGAATAGAGAACATGTCGTTTGAGTTTGTGCATGTGCTGATGGTTCCCAAGTCGGGAACTAATTTAAAAGAGGAGCAGAGATTAGGAGCAGAGGTGTACGATTCAAAGTTGCTGGAGTCTATGCATTTCACAAGGCTTACCTCGCTGAGTCGATGTTCCATAGTGCTCCATGCCTTACCCGTGTCGTGGTACATGATCAATAACGTCCTTTGTATTCTAATGAATATCCTGCAATTATACAAAGCCTCCGGAGTCCGGACATCGATGAAAATTAATTTCACAAACTAACATCAATGATTATTTTCATAAGATTGCCACTGTGGGCAAGACCTGCACGTCACTTTGGGCCGTGTTTAAGCCTCGATCCTGATTGCCCCAGTCCAAGAAACCTGTGATTAGAGTCGATTTTTCTGGCTTGCTAAATTAGAATCAGAATGCTACCAACGGGAAATTGTATTCATCCAGCAGTTCAGCTCACAGTCAGTGGGATCGGTAGTAATAAAGAAGACTAGTAAATAACTAACGAGCAACACACTTTTGAAGGGATGATTGGAAGCTTACTAGTGAAGTCTGGGTTATGGTTGTCTGAATTGAATTAGATCGAAGAGTCCAATGGCCATTGGCAGGAATGATTTCCTGAGGCACTCTGGGTTGCAGTTTGGGACAATGAATTTGTCATTGAAGCTACTGCTGTAGGACTTCAGGACAGTGTGAAGAGGGTGCATAATCTCAAAGTGCAACATAGCACGTATTTAAAAAAGAAGTAAAAACAAGCAGTGAAAGAAAGTTAAACAATTGAATAAAATGGTTAAAATATGTTTTTTGGGGGTCTGCATTGGCCGAGTGGTTATGGACACCGCACCTAACGCAACCCCATTCATGTTAGTGGCGCTGTATCTATTGCAGCGTTCGCAGTGTTGCGAGTTCGACTACGCTCATCGACTTGTCTGCAATGTCTACCCCCGATCTCTTCAACCCAGTTTCTGACTAATCATATCCAATAAAGATGGAAGAACGGCGCTGACGCCGGAAAAAATAAGGCGATTTTGTAGTCAATTCGGGATTGAACAGGTAGCCAGTGGAGGGAATGGAGGATTGGAGTTATATGGTCGTATTTGTGCACCCTCATCAGCACTATAGTGACACTAGATAATTTGCAGTAAGGGTTATTAAGGATAATTAAAGGGTTCCCCGTAGTTGAAACAGTTGAAACTGATCCAAACAGTACTCAAAGCGATCCACACTGTACCGCTCTGTATTGATAGTGGAAACGAGGCATAAAAGACACACAGAGGCATTAAGAACACAGCACACACAGGTACACACACACACACACACATACACCTTAGCACACGTCACCATGCTGTCCTCTGCCATGGGGTAATTAGGAGTGTTTAGCAATCGGTCCCAGTGCATTTTTCTGCCTGCACTGCAGTTCTATTCAGGTGTCTGTGTGTGTGTGTGTGTGTGTGCGGCCAGCTGCAAATGTAAATTTTAATATAAGGTGTCAGCTGCACCTCTGGTGTTTTGACACCAGAGAAATTGCCTCCCGATGTTGTTAACGTAGAGTTGGTGGCGTTTGGTACGGTCATATTAAAGCTTTTTTTTTTCCCTACCTCTGCAAGTTGACCCACTGCCATATTTCCCGCGGCCAGCTTGCAGCAAGCGCAAGGCTCGCTCTCTACTGATCTCTTCCACCTTGAAACACTCTTTCCACAAAGCAGAGCTGGCCACACAGGCGCAGGGACACGCACACACAGGGTTGGAACTTTTTAGAAAAATCAAATAAGTGCTAACGAATGTTTTGTTATAAACTGCAGCTGTCTAACTCACAATATAGCCTGAAATCACCATGAATTGAATACATTAAAAACAAACATAACCAATAGAAATGTTTTGGTGATGTAACTGTCAAGTAATCAAAAAGTGATTGAGGATATTTTTTTTCTGGAGAAATCTAGTAAATTCAACATATAACTTTATGACTTTCAAATGCTTTTAATTTATCACAGGGCACACTTGAAAGCCTTTAAGTGCTCTGCCAATTACAAATGCTGGTTGTCAGTCAATCACGCCCAGTTGGAAGCCATGTAAGTTTCCGAAATGAATGTCTCAATTAAATTTATAATCTTCACACTGGATGGTCTCAGCTAGTTTTTGCAATGTTGATTCCAGATCTCTGTCTTTCTTAATGTGCCTTGTAGTCCACTGCACCTTACATCGGTAAAAAAGGTTGAAAATAGACCATTTATTGAGAGTAGCCGGGTGCCTGTTCCAGTCCAGAGAATATGGTATATAATGCATGGAGATTTCTGGCTGTATTGTGAGTTGAACCACTGCAGTTTATAGCAAACCATTTGTTAAAATCTAATCCAAATTGAACCCCTCCCCAACACACACAGACTAACAGAAACACACACGCCATGACCGCCGTGGTAATGGGTGCAGGAAGTCACTAGTGGTGGCTTCAAATAGAAGTCGATGTAACGTACTAAAACAGAAACAGTGATAACGATCAAAGAGAACAAAGCAATGGGGGAACACCATTATTGTCTCCATTCCACCATGTAGCCCAGTATTTCTTCACCGGCTCTGCTATTGGCACCTGATAGGGTGGATTGCCCTACTATATCTAAAATTAACATTGCACTATAAGGAAGTCTAAGAACGAACAAAATGTTTGCGCTCTGAACCGGTTCAGAACCGATACTTGGCGGAACAGTTCCGAGAACGAAAAGGTTAAACATAGGCCTGCCTGAACCGTTCGGAACGGAACGGTTCAGGAAGAGCCAGGATTACTGTAGGAATTGTGATGTCTCAGATGCCATAGGACAGGCCAGACTACAGCGTCATGCTTTGTAATTTACATGGCAGGTATGTGTATGTCTTAGGCACATTTCTCTTGGGAGGAATAAAAATAATCTTGAATCTTGACATATCAAAAACAGAATAAAACTAAATTTGGCCATCTTGAATTAAGCTATCTTATGGGTTGGCCTCCAAAAGTCAGTTCATGAACCTACCCTAGAGCATTAACACACTGAATCTGGGACAAATCCATCCATCTGTTCAGAAATTATCACAACACAAAGGACACACAAAACCATTACATCCGCTATGCTCCGCAGTTCGGGTTATAGACAGAACAGTTTGAACAACAAACCAAAACCTTTGTTCTACGCCTATCAACAGCGGTAGACTCTGTGATCGCTGTCTTGTAGTGCTCTATTTGAAGATTTGGAGGTGTTTTGTGTGCGCATTTTGGTATCCACTAGGACCTTCCCTTTCGTGAGCTCCCTCTCATGAGTTTATGCAATGGAATTTGGCACGGTTGAAAAACTAGTGGAGGGCATATTACTGCAATCCCCGGTTGCCATCAGCCCTCGGGGTCCGACCCCCTCCCCTTCTGTCCCCGCTAGAGAGCTGACGGAGCCGTTCTCCCCTCTACCGCCCATGGGTCTGGGTTGAAGAGGGGGTGGGGAAGGGAGCACTCACCGCCAGCAACATAATGCGTACACATACTAACAATACTACTACTACTACTACTACTACTCCTACTACTACTACTAATAATAATACTAATACTAATAATAATAATATATAACAAAAATGTATAATTCTAATATTATGATTATACACATTCATATATTCTTATAATAATATATAACAATAATTATTATGATAATTCTAATATTATTTATATATTTATATGTGTGTGTGTGTGTTCATTCCCTGATTCCTGGAAGCATCAATGCTGATAATGTTAAAACAGGAATTTGCAGATGTCTCGGTGACTGGCTAGATTGCATCGTACGATGGGTAGACACTGACACCTACTGGCGTTATATAGTAGTACAGTATGGTAGGCTGACTTTTTTCATATGACGGTAATCATCTCTTTTCATACTCACTTTTCATACTAATCCATAAACTACGTATTACTTCTACCAATGAATACGTTCATAGGAGTATTATTATTATTATTATTATTATTATTATTATTATTATTATTATTATTTTCTATCCAGCCCCGATAACTTAAAACCCTACCTAACATTTTCAGATCTTTCAATGTTTTTTAAAAGACTGGATGGCTCATTTTGTACATGAGAATCTACAGTGTATATTAATTAGATGTCCAATGGACATGTTCACTAATTTTGTTTTTTTCACCTAGCACTCCTTACAGTGTGTTCCCTCCAAAACGTTTACACTTGTAACGCCGACAGAAATCCTGAAAATGACATGTAAGCGGCTGGGAAGAGACGCGACAGTGTCAAAGAACGCAAAAATGGGGGTGTCGTCTGCGGAGTGGTTAAAGACGCCTTACCTAACACTCTCCATTCATAGTAATGGCGCTGTGGTTTCGATCACAGCATCTGTAGTGTTGCGAGTTCTTCTCCTCTTTGGCTTGTCTGTGATGTCTATCCCCAATCTCGTCAACCTAGTTTCCGAGTAATCCTATGAAATAGGATGGATTGCCCTAGAGTGGACCACTGCCTAATGTGGGACTCCTAAGATCCAGAAGTTCTGGCTCCTCCATAAACTAATGATTGTCAGTGACACTATGGTAAAAACAAACTATGGTTAACGTGTCTAACATTAAGTTCAACTGGGCAACGCTACATGTTCCACCTCAGGCAACTGACTGTCCCACATTAGGACGCGGCCAAAAAGGGGCCACATTAGGGCAATCGACCCTAAAGATGGAAACCGGCACTGTAAATGACACAGTAATTGGCACCCAGCATCAATTGACGAGGGTGTTGTCTGCAATGTCTACCCCCGATCTTCAACCCAGTTTCCTACTAATACTATACTATCCAATAAAGATGGAAAAACGGGCTCGGCCGCAGGGAAAAAATAACTTAAAAAAAAAAAAAAAGCAACAAACAATTCAAACGTTGCAACATGAATGATGGTTTGAGGGTAAACAGGAGAAGCAAACATACAAAAACACATGGAACATCTTCACGGGGTTCGCTATATTATTTACATTCTGTGTGGTCAGCAGAGTGTTTGAATTGGTCCATTGTAGACACCTGTCATGAAACTGCTGCGCTAGCAAAAGCACCTTTGGCCCCGTTCGGGCTCCTTATTCCTCTACATGGAGACAACCGCTTACTATTATAAAGGCTTTTATCACAACCCACCGCATAGACAAGGACACAAACTCGCATGAACTTAAATGCACTATGTAGATACTAGCTACACACAGACAAGTTTGCGGACACATAAAACTCCCTGACACACTTAACACGATAACAATGTCATATGTAATAAGGGTCCCTTGTGAAGATCAATGTGCATGTGTGTCTGTGCGTGCACACGTTTGTGTGTTTGTGTATGTGTTTGTATGCACGTGTGCATGTTTTTGTCTGTGTGTGTGTGTGCATAGAGTTTATGCGTATGCGTGTGTTATGCTGAGCACAGCAGCTGGCGGCAATGAGGTGCGACAGTACAGGAGTCACACACTCATGCACTGCGTACCTCACTCACACATACTCAGACAGGCAGACACACACCGAGAGATCTGGCAACTTGTAATACATTATATTATACATACTTAACAAGAACGTCATTACATTGTCATGCGTACTTCATCAATTTACAATACACAAGTCTGTGTGAATGTCTGAAATGTCTGAATGTATGAAAGCGTTTGACTACTGTTGTAATCAATACACAATGTACAGAACGTTGCTATCTCTGTAGAATGTCAAAATCTAACAGCCCGTAGGTGGATTCCCCTAATGTGGGCCACTGCCTATTGTGGGACACCTAAGCTCCAGTGGCTCTGGCCCCTTCCTAAACGAATGAGTCTCAGTGAAACGATGGTAAAAGCAAACTACACTAATGTGTCTAAGATTAAATTCAACACTACATTTCACTGTTTCTCATTAGGTAACTGACTGTTCCACATCAGGAAGCTGCAAGAAAGGGAATCCACCTTACAGAAAGTTGCTATCTCTGTAGAATGTCTAAATCGAACCTCTCCTAATACAAAGAAGAATGTCTTTAGTTTCTAGTTGCTCGTTTTTCTATTCAAATATATATTTTTTGTCATGAGCAATGGGTATGTTTTTTTGTGTTACTCTATAAGAGTTAAATTCTAGTGTGTGCAAAGATCATGCCGGAAGAATGTGCTGTAGGAAGAATGTGTTGTGTTGTGTTGTAAGGCTCTAGCTCTTTCTACTGCAACCTGTATGGAAATGTCTTGACTTTCATTCTTCTGAGGTGTTGAAGATGAGGAACTGTGTAGTGTGTGGGTGTGTGTGCTGTGTGCTCCTGTGTGTAGGTCGGTAGTTAATTACCGAGAAGGGTATAGAAAGTGACATATCGCTTAAAAAACAAATATGCACCAGAAAGCGTGCAAAAGGCGATAAGACAGCAGCATGCCAACCGAAAGATGAATTGTGTGTATGTGTAGGTGTGGGGGGGGAGGTGTGTATATACTGTGTGTGTGTGTGTGTGTGTGTGTGTGTGTGTGCGTGTGTGTGAGTGTTTGTCTGTTGGCATCAACAACTGTGCATGTGCAATTGTGGATGTGTGCGTGTGCTACTGAGTTATATTTACCTAGCTGAGGTAGCTTACAACATGTAAGCTACTGGGCTTATGTTGTGTATGAAACCAGAATAAAGCTGCTCCTCCTCATGGCCAAATTGTTCATTACAGGTCAGTGATTGTCCTCCTATTGTCCTATTGCCCATCCTATTTTGTCCTATTGTAATCTTCGCCGAGAAAATAAAAAGGGAACGCCGTGTTTAGTTATCCTCAATAATTACCAAATATGGAAAAAGAAATCATAATCACCATTATTTTGATCATTATTGAAATCGCAATTATTAATGATGATTATGAAACAACAATAAACGACTGAATATTATCGCACTTCTTTCAACATTTGAGTGCAGAATGCAGGGTGGATTGCCCTAATGTGGAGCATTTTTTGCAGCTTCCTAATGTGGGACAGTCAGCTGCCTAAAGTGGGACAGTGAACTATAGTTTGGTTTTACCATAGTTATACTGACATGTATTAGTTTCGGGAGGAGCCAGAGCCACTGGAGCTTAGGTGTCCCACATTAAGTAGTGGCCCACCCTAGGACGATCCACCCTAATTTAAAATCATGAAATGAAATCAAACTGAGAATGTACTCTGGAAGAAATATACAAACTAAAACTGAAATACAATTGTTATAGCATAAAAGCAATAGCATGAACTTAGCTTAGGCAGGCCTACAAATGCACTATGTAATGTATGAAGGAGCTACAACTGAAATTCTAGTTCAATTAATGCAATTATGAATTGAGAGAGCAACAGGTGTCATTTCTCTGCATCTATTTGCAGAGTGCCGCACCCGTTACATCTGTGTGCTGCCTGTCTGTCAGGGGCAGGTGTGCCACTCTGCGTGGGCTAACGGTGTGAGTGTGAAAGACGGGCGGTTTTGGAGAATAGCTTGGATATGCTGAGTACATGATGCGACTAGTGCTGCTGCGTTGGTAACAAGAGAGTGTTGTTGAGACCCAGTGGGAGTAGCCGTGGAGGTGCTGTGAACATGGCGACATTTGGGATCTGCAAACTGTGCACTCTCCACGGTGGGACGAGGCGTCGTGGTGGATAGTTGGATACTTAAGGTGATGCTGCGTTGTACCCGCATAGACTGTCTGCTTGCATACATATTTCTCATTTTTATGCCTGGATGGTTTGCTTGAAGCGACAATGAATTGGCAAGTGTAACTTTTGCAATATGTAGCGATTTATGCTGCGGGGTGTGTAAGAATAACGTACTAGGCGCACACATGGCACACATGTGGGCAGTGACAGTTACACATCAAGCACGCTACTGTAGGGGGGGGTGGTTGGCGGAGTGGTTATCACACCTAACGTGCCCCCATTCATGTTTATGGCGCTGTGTCTACCGCAGCGTCCGGAGTGCCGCGAATTCTTCTCCCCTTGTGGCCTTGTCTGGAATGTCTACCCCCGATCTCTTCAACCCAGTTTCTGACTAATCCCATCCAATAAAGATAAAAAAAAACAGTGCTGACACTGGAAACAAATAAACATGCTATTGCCTCTGTATTCAATTTATAATAGAGGTGCAAATTTATTAAACAATACCAAAATAGGGAAATCTGTGTGGATTGCCCTAATGTGGGCCATTTTTTGCAGCCTCCTAATGAGGGACAGTCAGTTGCCAAATAGGGTACAGTGAAATTTAGTGTTGAACGGTTGAACTTAACGTTAGACTCATTACCATAGTTTGCTTTTACCATAGTTTCAATGACATTCATTTGTTTGGGTAAGAGCCAGAGCCACTGGAACTTAGGTGTCCCACATTAGGCAGTGGCCCACATTAGGGCAATACACCCTACTTGTCCTTACAACAACCACTAGTATATTTGTCCTTCCATTAAAATGTCGCCTAACAGTTATGACTGGGATTTTTAAGTGAAAGTGAAAGTGTACTGTATGTTCTACATTTTTGTGTAATATTTTCTAAACTTGTCTTTGTCTGTTCTGGCACAGGTGCGAATCTTCCCCTACCTGATTGGCCGGGAGTCTGCCTTCATTGACAACCTCAAGTGGATGGCCTGTGCTAACAAAGGTGCCACTCGGTTCATGATCATTTGTGTGTGTCTGTGTGTGTGTGTCCCATCTCTCTGCCCTCTCAGTCTCCCCTATGTATTGCCTGTCAGGGTATCTGCCTGTCCTGCTCTCTCTTTCTCTATCTCTCTCTCACATCCTCAATTGTTCACTCTCTTTCTTTCCCTTCTCTCTCATGTCACTCAATCTTCCTCATTGACACTCACACTCTCTGTCTTTCTGATGCTGTTCTCTCTCTCTCCCCCTCTCTCTCTCTCTCTCTCTCTCTCTCTCTCCCCCCCTCTCTTCTCTCTCTCTCCCCCCCTCTCTCTCTCTCTCTCTCTCTCTCTCTCTCTCTCTCTCTCTCGCCCCCTCTCTCTCTCTCCCCCTCTCTCTGCCTAGCCCTCTCTCTTTCTCTCTCTCTCTCTCTCTCTCTCTCTCTCTCTCTCTCTCTCTCTCTCTCTCTCTCTCTCTCTCTCTCTCTCTCTCGCTCTCTCTCTCTCTCTCTCTCTCTCTCTCTCTCTCTCTCTCTCTCTCTCTCTCCCCCTCTCTCTCTCTCGCCCTCTCTCTCTCTCTCTCTCTCTCTCTCTCTCTCTCTCTCTCTCTCTCTCTCTCTCTCCCTTGCTGGTATCAAGGCGTG
>OMKY01221085.1:0-12435 GCA_900302395.1 Bregmaceros cantori
TTTATCCGTGGTTATTTTGTTATGGAAATGTGACTTGTAGAGTCACGCCTCCATTGTCCTGATTGGCTACAAGCTGTGACATCATTGGATGTCCACACCCATCAGCGATATATCAGTGATACTTCCTGATGGGGTGGTTCGGCCATGTTTTCCTGCTTAGCTCATAGCTTAGCTTAGCTAGCCGATACCCGGCTAATGTCCAGTATAGCTTAATAAATTAACCCTCTAGACATATTCCCGTGTCAAGACAAGATTTCCTCTAAGTGGACACCTTATCTGATCTGCCATTACACCTGGTAAATCACCTAAAAGAGAGCCTGTTCCAGGCATGGTCATCACAGTGTTAAGTTTAGTCACCTGCCTTCTGGAATTCTACCTACAGTATACATTAACCTTTTAAAGGTTAATGTATACTATACACTATACATGAAAAAAAAAACATTTTTCAGTGTTTTCATGTTTATTTTTATTTAATGTTTTACCTGATTAAACACTCTTCTAATATTCTACACAAAAGGCGATGTGTGGGCTATGAAATGTGAAGGTTTGGTGAAGATTTGAAGATATTTCTTCTTAAAGAGGAGCGTTCTAATGTGTTCTTAACTTACTACTTACTGCATTAGCAAGCAATTTCTTCTCTGCCTGTAGCAGAATGTGCACCAACATGTGTCATTCTTCTCCCTAGCCACTGTTATCGAAATTAACAAGTACTAATGTGTGTTTCACTTATTCATCACATACATCATGTAGCATCATCATGTAACAATGTTTTGTAGGTCTTGTTTTTAGGCCATAATGTGGACATGATGCTGTGACGTGTTAAAATGCATTGTTTTTGATAACATGGTGGATTGTCCTAATGTGGGCTCTTTTTTTACAACATCCTAATGTTGGACATTCAGTTCCCTAATGTGGTAGAGTGAAATGTAGGGTTCATCATTCATTGAACTGAATGTTAAACACATTAACATAGTTTGCTTTTACCATAGTTTCACTGACATTTATTCGTTTAGGTAGGAGGAGGGGGGGGCAGAGCCACTGGAGCTCAGGTGTCCCACACTAGGCAGTGGCCCACATTAGGGCAATCCACAGTACTATCACTTCTCTATATAAGAGAGTGTGTTTCTGTGACACAGTGGCAATCTAGACAGAACATTCTGACAGACACTGGCTGTTTGATCTGACCATCCTCATATATTTTGGGTTTCAATAAACCACTGTTTGAACCGTTCATCATGTGCTTCCTCCATATCTGAACTCACAAACGTTACTGCTGTTACAAGATATGCATCTATTCAACCCTGGCAATACTTCTGTCACCATCAGGAAGGGTACGATCGCTGGCGTCCTCCAGCCTGCGCACGCTCTACCACCCAACACCAACAGAGCTTTACAATGAGAGCGCTGCTGAACTTGACAAAGAACAGCAGCCCCAGCTCGCCCGACTCTTATGCAAATACAGTACAGTGTTCTCAACAGGGCCTAATGACTTTGGCCGTACCAGCCTTGTACAACATGACATCATGGTCCGACCAGGTGCCGCTGTGAAGAAACAGCCATGACGCATGGCGTGGGAGAAGCAGCGGGATGCTGACCAGCAGATAGAACAGGCCAAGGAGACCGGAGTGGCACGCCGCAGTAACAGCAGCTGGGCTTCACCCCTTGTGATGGTCCGTAAGAAGGATGGAACTTATCGCCTCTGCGTCGACTATTGAGCAGAGGCTGCCCCGTATCCAGGACACCCTGGACACTCTCTCCGCTGCCAAGTGGTTCAGCACGCTAGACCTCGCGTCTGGATACTGGCCGGTGGAGCTGACACCATGAGCCGTGTAGCGTTCTGTACCAGGAACGGAGTCTTTGAATTCGAATGTCATGCCGTTCGGGTTGTGCAACGCCCCTGCAACCTTCCAACGTTTAATGGACCGGGTGTTAGCTGGCATGCAGTGGGAGACGTGTCTTGTCTATTTAGACGACATAATAATGCTGGGCCGCGATGTGCCCGAGATGTTGCACCGTCAAGTAGATAGAAGAAGATAGACTGCAACAAGCAAACTTGAAATTGAAGCCAGCGAAATGTTGCCTTTTCCAACGGCAGGTGGCTTACCTAGGGCATGTGGTTTCTGAAGAAGGGGTGTCTTCGGATCCCACCAAGGTGCAGAAGGTGCAGGAATGGCCTACGCCCACTTCAATCCAGGAAGTTCGCCAGTTCATTGGATTAGTGTCATATTACCAAAGGTTTGTCCCAGATTTCGCAACAGTGGCTGGACCCCTCCATGCACTGACCAAGAAATATGCTCGGTTCCATTGGACTGCGGAATGTCACCGAGCGTTCGACCAACTCAAGCACCTACTGACCACCGCTCAAATCTTGGGCTGCCCACTAGACCAAGGGAACATGGTACTGGATACGGATGAGAGCGATGTTGGCATCGGTGCTGTACTTTCTCAAGTACAGTCAGGCAGAGAGCGGGTGCTGGCCTATGGGAGTCGCCGGTTGTCCAAAACCGAACAGAACTATTGCACCACCCGCCGGGAATTGCTAGCAGTTGTCGAGTTCACATCGCATTTCTGCCAATACCTCCTGGGGCGGTCATTCACCGTCCATACCGATCACAGCAGTCTCCGTTGGCTCACCAAGATGAGTGAACCTGAAGGACAGCTGGCTAGGTGGCTTGAGAGACTCGGAGAGTATGATCTCAACATTGTCCATCGGCCGGGCCGGCTGCACGCTAATGCCGACAGCCTCTCCCGTCCGCCCTGCAGGCAGTCATGCCCATGTCGACTGCCTGACCCATCTCTCTATCCAAAGAATGTCAGGCATCAGGCCATACAGTGTGACCAGGATACTGTCCAAGTCCAAGCCGTGCAAACCCCAGTGGGGGTGGACAGACACTCAACCACAATAGCGAGTTCAATGGGGGTAGACGCCACATCTCTCGATAACTCACAATTCAGTGGTTGGTCCACCCAGGAGTTACAAGAGGCGCAGGAGTTTGACCCGGATATATCCCCTATCAAAGTATGGCTGGAGGCTGGTGAGGGACGGCCTCCGTGGACAACCATCTCCGCGCACAGCCCAGCCACCAAAGCCTACTGGAGCCAGTGGAAATGCCTCCTCGTCCGAGATGGCATCCTGTTCTGGCGGTTTTACTGTCTGGAAGGTGCCCAGTTCTATCCTCAAGTGATACTACCACAGGTTTTCCGGTCAGACGTCAAGAGGCAGATGCATGAAGGGCCTGTTGGGGGACACTTCGGAACAGAGCGCATGGTGACACGGCTGCAGACACGATACTATTGGTATCGGATGCGGGAAGACGTCAGCCTCTGGTGTTTGACTTGCAAGAGCTGTGCATCCAAAGCAAGGCCCCGTAAAATGCCCCAGGCTCCAATGGGAACTGTTAGAGTCGGAGCCCCAATGGAGCGCTTAGCTCTGGACATCATGGGGCCATTGAATGAGACCGAACATAGGAACAGTTATGTGCTAGCCTCTGAGTAGGTGTGCCGCTTCGGTGCTCCCCATTCTATGCACAACGATCAAGGCAGAAACTTTGAATCTGAAGTGTTCCAGAAGATGTGCGCTCTGCTTGGGGTCGAGAAGACACAAACTACTCCATTCCGACCACAGTCAGATGGCCAGGTGGACCGCTTCAACTCCACCCTAGAGAAGATCCTGGCCACAACTGCTGAGTGTTGCCACTGGGATTGGGATCTGATGATTCCGTACGCAGTCATGGCCTACAGAGCCACCAGGCACAGTGCAACCGGACTTACTCCAAATTTCATGATGTTTGGCCGGGAGGTGTGCGAGCCGGTCGACCTGGTGACCGGCCTCCCTCATGATCCAGAAGATGCTCCTACTGCCCCTGAGTATGTCCAACATCTCCGTGAGCGACTGGAGCTGGCACACCAGATAGCTAGGGATGCACTTGGGGAGTCCGTGGAGCGTGCAAAGAGACAATATGACAAAAATTGCTGCCGCACCCAATACTGCGTTGGAGATGCCGTGTGGTATCTCGTTAAAGGCACACGGAGAGTCAAGAACATAGTCAAGAAGTTTCTTCCGGCCTATGAGGGACCTTACTTCGTCCTGGGTCAACTTGATGACCCAGGACATACATTCCATGGGGATGGGTCACTCATACACACATAACCCTCCCCCACACTAACTCCCAAATGGCACCGCTGCCCTCTAGTGGCCAAAGTCCTTCAATAGCTATAGCTTAATAACAATGACACGGCGGGAGTAAATAGAGGCCGACTGCGGAAAATCGTTATAAATGTAGGTTATTTTGACTTTTTCTGACAATTGTAATACTATTTTTTAATAATTATATTTTCTAATAATTTTGACCGCACCATCTCTAGTGTCCGAAATCTTGGCCGTTGCTGTTGAGTGCACTATAAGTGAGTGCACTATATGGTGTAGGGAATAGGGGATAGGGAGCGATTTCGGACACAGCCAATGGCACGGAATTCTCTCCCTGGATTAAGGTCTCTCCCTGCGCACTACCGCATTGACAGTAGCGCACACAGAACTCTACCCACCACCGTGCATCCCTCCTCAACCCTTCGTCGCGCAACACATGCCTGCTCTCAACCCCTGCGCCCTCTCTACAACACATCATCACCATCCCGTACGTATCGGGGGACTATATAAGGACTTCCACAGCTTCCGCGCCTCGGCTCAATGGACTACCGCTGGCACTGCCGGCTGACAAGATTCCTTTGATGTGTATTGACATGTATATACAATTTCGGGGGAGCTGTGTAGCATTTCGCATTTCTGGGGAAATTTTATACACACGTAGGCACTCTGTGAAATTTTATGACCACATGCATGCCCATATTTGGACTGGTGTAACTGTCTTGGTGTCTCATCGTGATGTCATCTACACGCCCCCTCCGCTGTCTGCTAAGACACCGAAGTGTTCAGTGTTCATCCCTTTTCTACTTTGTTCCTTGAAGAATAAAGAGCTTTATGCTGGAGGCTGTGTTCCTCATTACACACATACCTCTACAGTATAATCGTTTTCGAGTGACCCATCCCAATCGAATGCATGTTCCCTCGACCGGCGTGCTGCTAGATGAAAAACGGCCTATATTAAAAATGGACGTGTGGGGACCGCCCCTCTGGCTCTCCGGTTCTGGGTCGGGTTGCGCCTCTAAATAAAAAGGACCAGCACAGCACACAACTAACAAATACACGCACCCGGCGGGCTAAAAAAAGTACAGCGCAATTCAGTAAGGGTTAACAACAAAAGCACACTGTAGATGTATCACTTCACGCACACAACGCACGCACGCCCCTATCTAAGGGGTCGTGGCACTTCCGGGTTGCGGCAACATCCCTTCCTTCACGGCGATTGATTAATCTGCGCTAGTTGGAACAATTTGGAAGCTGGCGGGGCTTCTGTTAGGTAATTGGTCCCCTAGTGGCAGCGTCAGAAAACAGTTACACTGAAGAGAACAAGGGAGACGTGCGGCCTCGCTAGCCGAGGTCCCGCATGGTCGGCGCAGTCCTGCGTCCGCTGTTTCTGTCCCAGAAGTTTAGTGCTGTACAGAG
This sequence comes from Bregmaceros cantori, assembly GCA_900302395.1. NCBI lineage: Eukaryota > Metazoa > Chordata > Actinopteri > Gadiformes > Bregmacerotidae > Bregmaceros > Bregmaceros cantori. Next base: position 5,564 of record OMKY01221085.1, read on the forward strand.
CCGTCAACACCTCAACACACACATCAACACACACAGCAACAGGGGGAAGAGAACACCACAGCACGTTAGCCCACCTAGTCCTTCGGTTGCGGCCACACCTGTACAAGTTACAGGCCCACCAATTAGATTACCCCCACTTTTGATCCCAGTTGCAAATTACTACGCTGCACAAGTTCCGGCACTTCCAATCAGAATACCCCCAATTTCGATCTCGTTTACAGTTATCACTTAGCATCAATACTGACCCTGTGCGCCCGTCGAAAGCGATGCTGCACCAGGGCTCGCTACACCAGCAACCATTCCCGCTTCTGTGGTGCGCTCACTTCACCCAAGTCCACTTACCCGTCCAGAGGCTGACCATGGGGGGTGGGGGATGACAGGTAGTGTAAATAATATTGATTTTGTATCAATATATCGATACAACAGCTGTCGATACAATGTATCGATACGTCCGCAAGAGTATTGATTTTTTTTTCTTGTCTATTTGTATCAATTTGCTCCTGGACGTAATTCCACTCCCGTACTGTGGGTGGCGCTAAACCTACTTGCCGCCGTCCTCGCTTCCTTAACACACACAAAGACGGTGTGTGTGCCATGGCCATAGACTGTATGTGTTTATATACAGTCTATGGCCATGGCGGAGCAGAGCCAGGAGAGTGAGACAGCGGAGAAAAAACGGATAGGTATAACATTCACTCGCTCGCGCACACTCATTACCTCCTTCTCCAATGTCTAGTCCTTAGGGTAAAAATGAATAAATAAATGTAATCGAATCGTATCGAAATCGTATCAAATCGTGGTGAATTCTTGAGTATCGAAATCACCATGATGGGTTTGATTTACACCGCTAATGACAGGGTGCTTCCTCGCCACACTGTGAAGCAGTACATGCACAATTACTGTCAACCCACACAGGTGATTGAGGCAGCCTCCCACATTACACCACCCCCCACAGACCTGAGCAGGACAGTAGTACATCTAATTATAGCGTGACTATCATGATTGCACACAGTGCTACACAATAGAGCCCTGCGCCCGCCCGCGTACCGCAAAAATTTTAGTCCCGCTCACGCCCGCAACTAAAATAGTTTGTCCCGCGCCCGCCCGCATATCCCGCAGTTCCGAGTTCCGAGTCGGAACGGGGTCGGCTTTGGGCAATAGGCGAACGTCGGAACTTCCGTTAATACACCACTCTTTAGACCAGCATTTACTTCTGAAGTATGGTATATTTTTCCACTAGATGAGCTCTTGCTGAGTCTCCTGAGTCATGATCGGGAGAGCAGACTAGCAGAGCCGAATACGGAAGAGCAGAACGGAATCTGTTTTTTTTTATTGTACACATCCGCAACCTTATTTAAAATATAAACGAGCAGCGCGATCAGGAATGGTAGGCGTTAGATCGGAATCGGATACAAATGCTGTAAGTATCCGATCCAAATAGGTCGAAGAGAAGCCGCATGCCGGCGGAGACTTGCAGAGCTAAAATAGTTATATATATAACTTTTAAAAATTTTAAATGTTTTTAGTTTGCGGGACTGCGGCTTAATTCCGCTCCCGCCCGCACCCGCAGTGTGCTCGCTGCGTCCCGCCTGCACCCGCAATGAGCTTTCAATATTTGTCCCGCGTCCCGTAATTCCCGTGGGACTCCCGCGGGAGTGCAGGGCTCTACTTTAGGCTTCCCAGGACTAAATCTAATTCCTGTATCTTCGTCCTCTTCAGGCTTTGTAGAGCGATCCAAAACCAGGAACAATGGAAGTTAAAAAAAACGAAACATCTTTTGTTTATATTTCTGTTGTAAATCGTGTGACATCCTTTGATAATAATACATTTAGGTTAAATGGAGCAATCTTCTTCAGATCTTTTGCACTAATAAATGTGAATATTCCCAACTCTTGTCTTAGCCATAACAATGTATCCACTGCAGTTGCCTGGCGACAGCACAATTCAATACCACTTTAACAGTCGATAGGCCAAAGATTGAAGTCAACTCTGTTAAACTACCATAAAAGGAACATCATCATGCAGGCCTTTCAAATGAATGAACAGACAGAAAAAGAATTGGTTTATCCGGCTTGTTGCCCTGACAACTGCAATGTAAAAACGAAACGGGATGCTATCCACACATCTTATTTCATCGACTAGACAGGAATTCTTGGACGGTTTGAGAAACTACTATGTTTCTTTATCCCCATTGTACATAGCTTTGAACACTCTGACTGTGTGGGCGTCACCTACTATGACATCACAATGGTTGTTTCCTCAGTGCATGTGTGACCCAAGTGTTCTGTAAATAAAGTACCTCACTTGCCAGCTGACCCTGACTGAGAGCAGACCTGATTCCATAAACTCCTGATACCTCTTACTTACGGAGATAACATTGCCCATGAAGAAATACGCAGCCGCCCATAAATTACCACTGACGCCGCAACAGACGGTGTAGAGAGCAACCATTTTGTGTAATTATGACATGCTAATTATAAGGCTGTTTGCCTCATACCTGGCTTTAGATTAGTTAACTTGCAGTGTCACAGGTGGCGCCTTGCGGCACTTGCTATTGCCTGGGATTTGCGGCCAGAGAGCGCTATGTCCTTAAGGCGCTGGGCGCCAGTCTCAAGCGGAAGTCACGAGGAAGTAAAGCTAATGCTAACGACTAGCACCTGTGACTTCTACTATTTTACCAGCAGGCTTCCTCTCGCTCGGCCTGCTGGCATTATCTTGGATACTAAGAGGCTGAGTATCATTTTAACTTCCCTTTAGTTAAATAACTCCGCCTCTACCCATGCAGTTATGGGTTTCGGCCGGCAGGCGGGAGTCTATGTTTAAATACGATCTTTTACTCCCGTCTGTTGTGCGTAGCTCTCTCTAGCAGCGAAATTGTAACTTGCGACTCAAAACACTCCGTAGTCCCTTCTCCGGGGCCGGCTAGCAAATGATTATCACACTCGGCGAATTGTGGCCATCTCGAGCCACAAATACACTTGTTCGAATTCCATCTGTGTGTATGAGGCTAGCTGGTTCGCACGGAGTCGCATCTACGGTTTGTCTGTCTAGAGCTAAATCATTCTCGTGAGTCCAATCCTTACTCACGTTATTCGGCCAGTATCTCTGCCGTATTGTGAGAGTTCCACAACACTCTCCTTGGGCTTAGAGCCCAGTTGGCATTGTATCCAGTTCCACCAAGCACGCACCTTTAACCTGCATCCACAAATCCAAACTTCTATATCGCGTGTTGTATTGGTAGTTGTAAACAACTACCAGCAGGACCGTAACATGCAGATGAGCAAAAACACATGTTTTGCTTGTCCAAGTTGAAGGCTCCTGTTAGGATTTGTGAAACAAGCTCGTTAATGAAAAGGATGTGTGCTTAGTGTGGGACTGGATCAGAGTTAAAAAATGAACAGTGTTAGCACGAGGAATCTGCTGCGGCGGAGGCACACGCAAAACCATATTTTCCCCGACGCTCCATGTTTTGGGGATACAATTACAGGTGAGACCATTTGTGTATGAAATTGTCAAAAAATATGATATTTTACATATAAATAAAAAAAAACTATTTTAGAAGGGTTTTAGAAGGGTAGAATATCCCCCAAGAATCTGTAATAGCCACGGTTAGCGCTGAAATAGGTACAACTAATAAATTACCAAAACAATCAAATGTATTCCATTGAAACTGCAATTATTTTTAATCGAAGAAGTTGCTTGTGAAGTCCGCCGACTGCCCCGCCCCACTACCACTAAACAAACCAAGTTCTGGGAGGACTTCAGATTGGCTACTTTAGGCAAATATTGTAAATCAACCACAAAACCCCCAGAATAGAGTTATAAATGGTCGACTATGACTCCCCATGCTGAGTGTAAAAAAAAGAAAGCCTTTTAAAACATGACGTCATGATGATGATGTCACCTCTACTTTAAATTGATAGCCAGCCACAATTATTGTAATCGTTTATTCCTGGGAAATGTAACTAATATAACAGATTCCAGGTTAGGGCCGTGCTGTTATGTGTTGTGTATGTCACTCTCCGTGGTCCTGATGTCCCTCTTAAGTGCCCGTAGCTCAACGGATTGCTAAGCGACTCATCTACGGACAAAATGACGGATGAAACTACCTACGGAACTGGATAAAAGCGCCTGGAGGGTAGAAATGGGCCTTTCAACTGCCGGCCCGGAGGAAGTTGCTTCGGAATGGTGCAACAAATCTGCCAAGTGATTCTATCCCCGAAATGCTAAGCAGGGATGTAATGGTTTTGCGGGCACTGCCAGCGGGCAGTTGACACGATTAATTTTAGAGGCTGACACTTTCAAGATGGCAAAGAATAATTATATATATTGTTGTGGGAGAGATTTTGTAGTTAATTCCACTATCAGTTAAGTCTCGCGAGAGTTCCGACGGCAGCTATCGCGAGATGTCCGTGTACCTGGAAGCGCGCTCCACTCTCCAGTCAGTCTCCTGTTCGTCTTCCGTCTACCATGTTGTGTAACCGAGTAGCTATGTTGATTTATTCCGTGCCTCTAAACCAACCTGTGGACCTTGACGAAAGACGACTCCCTGACGACAGATCGTCATTCACAGCAAAGCAGCAAGTATTTCTAGGTTAGCGATAGTTTAGTTAGCGTAGCGTTGTATAGGGACTTAGTTAGTAAAGCGATTAGCGTGGGTGGGATTTAGCGTTCACTTTTCATTAGGGATCATCACGCGATCTCCACCGATATCTCCGGTATAACCTGCCGAACGTATCGCGTGTTCAATTTTTTTTTTCTTCTTTTAGAATTATTTTTTGTTTTCGGGGATGCACCTGTAGTTTTTTTCCTAGTCTTGTATAGTATGTGTAGAGCGCGTCCGTGTTTGTTCACTACAATTTCGGCACCATTAAATCTCAGCCACAGCACGGGTCTTCCACTGCTCACTTTGATGTAGGGCAGTGGGATGTGTATATGTGCATGCGTGCACGTCCTCGCCATATGAATCTAAGTGGTGCGTCTCAGGCAGGATGCTGGGATGAATACGAATGGAGCCATGTAAGTCATGGCATTGTAGTTATGTAAATGTCCTGCTGAATATTGTATGGTTGTGTCGTTCAGGGTGAATGCTAATTTGTTTTTAGGTTGCTAATCGGAGCACTCTGTTCCCAGTCTGCCACCGTCCTGATAGTGGGGAACACCAATCCCCTCCATGCTCCTTATGAGAGCAGGACCAACCTGTCAATGGCTTTGACATATGGCTGTGTAGTAGAGCCCTGCACTCCCACGGGGACAAATATTGAAAGCTCATTGCGGGTGCGGGCGGGACGCAGCGAACACATTGCGGGCGGGAGCGGAATTAAGTCGCAGTCCCACAAACTAAAAACATTTTAAAATTTCAAAAGTTATATATATATATTTATATATATAACTATTTTAGCTCCGCGAGTCTCCGCCGGCATGCTGCTTCTCTTCGACCTATTTGGATCGGATACTTATAGCGCTTGTATCCGATTCCGATCTAACGCCTACCATTCTTGGTCGCGTCGTTTGTTTACATTTTAAATAAAGTTGCGGGGAAAAAAATCAGATTCCGTTCTGCTCTTCCGTGTTCGGCTCTGCTCTCCCGATCATGACTCAGGAGACTCATCAGAGCTCATCTAGTGGAAAAATATACCATACTTCAGAAGTAAATGCTGGTCTAAAGAGTGGTCTATTAACGGAAGTTCCGACTTCCGACGTTCGCCTATTGCCCAAAGTCGACCCGGTTCCGACTCGGAATCCTGCGGGCGGGCGCGGGACAAACTATTTTAGTTGCGGGTGGGAGCGGGACTAAAATTACAATTTTTTGCAGGACGCGGGCGGGCGCGGGACTGAACACTGCGGGAGCGGGCGGGCGCGGAACGGGAAAATCAGTCCCGCGCATGGCTCTACTGTGTAGCTCCATACATTCTACATGGGTCACTGATGGTAAACAGGGATGTTGAGGCTCCTATTAGGAAAAAACCCTTTTGTTATGGTTCACACTGTTAAATAATAAACAAACATAAGAGAGATAAGGGTTCAACCAAAATAATATTTGCATTAAAAATCAATATCACGTGCTGCCCAGTAGCTCAGTCGGTTAGGCAGTGCACTGGAAAGCACGCATATGCCTTAATGGCGCGGTGAGTCGGTGGTTCGAATCCCACCATCGACGTATTTCCCGCATGTCTGCCCCCCATCTTCACCTGTTTCCACTAACCCTAATAAATAAAGCTTGGAAAAAACAACCTGAATGGGCTGGAAAAAACATTAAAAAAAATAGTAATCAATATCACAAAATATTGATATCGGTTTTCGAATATCGGTCAAATGACTAAGGTGTAACTAGCATGTCATGTTGTACCTTATTTGAAAGCGCTTGTAACCCTGAGTACAATGATTGCATGCCATTAACTACAAGCACTCAGAGATTGCAAACCTACGCCGTAGTGGTACAAAAAAATAATACTTTTAGTGGTAGCAGTATGTTTGGCAGCGTGATTGCGATTTACGCCACCGGCAAACATGCTCAGCACAAGCCAACTACATTTCCCAGCATTCCCGCAACCCGGAAGTCTGGTCACATGACCGCGGTAAGTGATCTATCGGTAAGTTGGTGATTAAGTATGATTATGTTACTTATAGGCTACAGAAGATCTATCAGTAAGTTGGTGATTAAGTATGATTATGTTACTTATAGGCTACAGAAATGATCTATCGGTAAGTTGGTGATTAAGTATGATTATGTTACTTATAGGCTACAGAAATGATCTATCGGTAAGTTGGTGATTAAGTATGATTATGTTACTTATAGGCTACAGAAATGATCTATCGGTAAGTTGGTGATTAAGTATGATTATGTTACTTATAGGCTACAGAAATGATCA